>JAJSSI010000047.1:0-86983 GCA_031841125.1 Acanthococcus lagerstroemiae | reverse complement strand
GAATGGAATTTGCGGGGATCGAAAGGCCGTATTTTTCCACGAATTTTGGTACCGGAATGGACCCATAGGACAATTAGGGAGGGGGGGCTATGGCCGAAATGCGATCTTCATAATTTACTGCATGTATATCTCTAAATGTGAAAATTTTTCCTAATTGACCTAGAGGGAATGGAATTTGCGGGGATCGAAAGGCCGTATTTTTCCACGAATTTTGGTACCGGAATGGACCCATACGGACAATTAGGGAGGGGGCTATGGCCGAAATGCGATCTTCATAATTTACTGCATGTATATCTCCTGAAAAATTAAAATTTTTCTAATTGACTAGAGGAATGGAATTTGCGGGGATCGAAAGGCCGTATTTTTCCACGATTTTGGTACCGGAATGGACCCATACGGACAATTAGGGAGGGGGCTATGGCCGAAATGCGATCTTCATAATTTACTGCATGTATATCTCCTCAAATGTGAAAATTTTTCCTAATTGACCTAGAGGAATGGAATTTGCGGGGATCGAAAGGCCGTATTTTTCCACGAATTTTGGTACCGGAATGGACCCATACGGACAATTAGGGAGGGGGCTATGGCCGAAATGCGATCTTCATAATTTACTGCTGTATATCTCCTCAAATGTGAAAATTTTTCCTAATTGACCTAGAGGATGGAATTTGCGGGGATCGAAAGGCCGTATTTTTCACGAATTTGGTACCGGAATGGACCATACGGACAATTAGGGAGGGGGCTATGGCCGAAATGCGATCTTCATAATTTTACTCAGGTATGATACTGAAAATTAAAATTTTTCCTAATTGACCTAGAGGAATGGAATTTGCGGGGATCGAAAGGCCGTATTTTTCCACGAATTTGGTACCGGAATGGACCCATACGGACAATTAGGGAGGGGGCTATGGCCGAAATGCGATCTTCATAATTTACTGATGTATATCTCTCAAATGTAAAAATTTTCCTAATTGACCTAGAGGAATGGAATTTGCGGGGATCGAAAGGCCGTATTTTTCCACGAATTTTGGTACCGGAATGGACCCATACGGACAATTAGGGAGGGGGCTATGGCCGAAATGCGATCTTCATAATTTACTGCATGTATATCTCCTCAAATGTGAAAATTTTTCCTAATTGACCTAGAGGAATGGAATTTGCGGTGATCGAAAGGCCGTATTTTTCCACGAATTTTGGTACCGGAATGGACCCATACGGACAATTAGGGAGGGGGCTATGGCCGAAATGCGATCTTCATAATTTACTGCATGTATATCTCTCAAATGTGAAAATTTTTCCTAATTGACCTAGAGGGATGGAATTTGCGGGGATCGAAAGGCCGTTATTTTTCCACGAATTTTGGTACCGGAATGGACCCATACGGACAATTAGGGAGGGGGCTATGGCCGAAATGCGATTTCATAATTTACTCCAGGTATGACTACTGAAAAATTAAAATTTTTCCTAATTGACCTAGAGGAATGGAATTTGCGGGGATCGAAAGGCGTATTTTTCCACGAATTTTGGTACCGGAATGGACCCATACGGACAATTAGGGGGGGGCTATGGCCGAAATGCGATCTTCATAATTTACTCCAGGTATGACTACTGAAAAATTAAAATTTTTCTAATTGACCTAGAGGAATGGAATTTGCGGGGATCGAAAGGCCGTATTTTTCCACGAATTTTGGTACCGGAATGGACCCATACGGACAATTAGGGAGGGGGCTATGGCCGAAATGCGATCTTCATAATTTACTCATGTATGACTCCTCAAAAATTAAAATTTTTCCTAATTGACCTAGAGGAATGGAATTTGCGGGGATCGAAAGGCCGTATTTTTCCACGAATTTTGGTACCGGAATGGACCCATACGGACAATTAGGGAGGGGGCTATGGCCGAAATGCGATCTTCATAATTTACTGCATGTATATCTCCTCAAATGTGAAATTTTTCCTAATTGACTAGAGGAATGGAATTTGCGGGGATCGAAAGGCCTTATTTTTCACGAATTTTGGTACCGGAATGGACCCATACGGACAATTAGGGAGGGGGCTATGGCCGAAATGCGATCTTCATAATTTACTGCATGTATACTCCTCAAATTAAAAAATTTTTCCTAATTGACTAGAGGAATGGAATTTGCGGGGATCGAAAGGCCGTATTTTTCACGAATTTTGGTACGGAATGGACCCATACGGACAATTAGGGAGGGGGCTATGGCCGAAATGCGATCTTCATAATTTACTGCATGTATATCTCCTCAAATGTGAAAATTTTTCCTAATTGACCTAGAGGAATGGAATTTGCGGGGATCGAAAGGCCGTATTTTTCCACGAATTTTGGTACCGGAATGGACCCATACGGACAATTAGGGAGGGGGCTATGGCCGAAATGCGATCTTCATAATTTACTGCATGTATATCTCCTCAAATGTGAAAATTTTTCCTAATTGACCTAGAGGAATGGAATTTGCGGGGATCGAAAGGCGGTATTTTTCCACGAATTTTGGTACCGGAATGGACCCATACGGACAATTAGGGAGGGGGCTATGGCCGAAATGCGATCTTCATAATTTACTCCAGGTATGACTACTGAAAAATTAAAATTTTTCCTAATTGACCTAGAGGAATGGAATTTGCGGGGATCGAAAGGCCGTATTTTTCCACGAATTTTGGTACCGGAATGGACCCATACGGACAATTAGGGAGGGGGCTATGGCCGAAATGCGATCTTCATAATTTACTCCATGTATATACTGAAAAATGAAAATTTTTCCTAATTGACCTAGAGGAATGGAATTTGCGGGGATCGAAAGGCCGTATTTTTCCACGAATTTTGATACGGAATGGACCCATACGGACAATTAGGGAGGGGGCTATGGCCGAAATGCGATCTTCATAATTTACTGCAGGTATGATCTCCTGAAAATTAAATTTTTCCTAATTGACCTAGAGGAATGGAATTTGCGGGGATCGAAAGGCCGTATTTTTCCACGAATTTTGGTACCGGAATGGACCCATACGGACAATTAGGGAGGGGGCTATGGCCGAAATGCGATCTTCATAATTTACTGCATGTATACTCCTCAAATGTAAAAATTTTTCTAATTGACCTAGAGGAATGGAATTTGCGGGGATCGAAAGGCCGTATTTTTCCACGAATTTTGGTACCGGAATGGACCCATACGGACAATTAGGGGGGGGCTATGGCCGAAATGCGATCTTCATAATTTACTGCATGTATGACTACTCAAAAATTAAAATTTTTCCTAATTGACCTAGAGGAATGGAATTTGCGGGGATCGAAAGGCCGTATTTTTCCACGAATTTTGGTACCGGAATGGACCCATACGGACAATTAGGGAGGGGGCTATGGCCGAAATGCGATCTTCATAATTTACTGCCTGTATATCTCCTCAAATGTAAAAAATTTTTCCTAATTGACCTAGAGGGATGGAATTTGCGGGGATCGAAAGGCCGTATTTTTCCACGAATTTTGGTACCGGAATGGACCCATACGGACAATTAGGGAGGGGGCTATGGCCGAAATGCGATCTTCATAATTTACTCCATGTATATCTCCTCAAAAATTAAAATTTTTCCTAATTGACCTAGAGGAATGGAATTTGCGGGGATCGAAAGGCCGTATTTTTCCACGAATTTTGGTACCGGAATGGACCCATACGGACAATTAGGGAGGGGGCTATGGCCGAAATGCGATCTTCATAATTCACTGCATGTATATCTCTCAAATGTGAAAATTTTTCCTAATTGACCTAGAGGGATGGAATTTGCGGGGATCGAAAGGCCGTATTTTTCCACGAATTTTGGTACCGGAATGGACCCATACGGACAATTAGGGAGGGGGGCTATGGCGAAATGCGATCTTCATAATTTACACCAGGTATGACTACTGAAAAATTAAAATTTTTCCTAATTGACCTAGAGGAATGGAATTTGCGGGGATCGAAAGGCCGTATTTTTCCACGAATTTTGGTACCGGAATGGACCCATACGGACAATTAGGGAGGGGGCTATGGCCGAAATGCGATCTTCATAATTTACTGCCTGTATATCTCCTCAAATGTGAAAATTTTTCCTAATTGACCTAGAGGGATGGAATTTGCGGGGATCGAAAGGCCGTATTTTTCCACGAATTTTGGTACGGAATGGACCCATACGGACAATTAGGGAGGGGGCTATGGCCGCCGAAATGCGATCTTCATAATTTACTGCATGTATATCTCCTCAAATGTGAAATTTTTCCTAATTGACCTAGAGGAATGGAATTTGCGGGGATCGAAAGGCCGTATTTTTCCACGAATTTTGGTACCGGAATGGGACCCATACGGACAATTAGGGAGGGGGCTATGGCCGAAATGCGATCTTCATAATTTACTGCATGTATATCTCCTCAAATGTAAAAATTTTTCCTAATTGACCTAGAGGGATGGAATTTGCGGGGATCGAAAGGCCGTGTATTTTTCCACGAATTTTGGTACCGGAATGGACCCATACGGACAATTAGGGAGGGGGCTATGGCCGAAATGCGATCTTCATAATTTACTCCAGGTATGACTACTGAAAATTAAAATTTTTCCTAATTGACCTAGAGGAATGGAATTTGCGGGGATCGAAAGGCCGTATTTTTCCACGAATTTTGGTACCGGAATGGACCCATACGGACAATTAGGGGGAGGGGCTATGGCCGAAATGCGATCTTCATAATTTACTGCATGTATATCTCCTCAATGTGAAATTTTTCCTAATTGACCTAGAGGGATGGAATTTGCGGGGATCGAAAGGCCGTTATTTTTCCACGAATTTTGGTACCGGAATGGACCCATACGGACAATTAGGGAGGGGGCTATGGCCGAAATGCGATCTTCATAATTTACTGCATGTATATCTCCTCAAATGTAAAAATTTTTCCTAATTGACCTAGAGGAATGGAATTTGCGGGGATCGAAAGGCCGTATTTTTCCACGAATTTTGGTACCGGAATGGACCCATACGGACAATTAGGGAGGGGGCTATGGCCGAAATGCGATCTTCATAATTTACTGCCTGTATATCTCCTAAATGTGAAAATTTTTCCTAATTGACCTAGAGGAATGGAATTTGCGGGGATCGAAAGGCCGTATTTTTCCACGAATTTTGGTACCGGAATGGACCCATACGGACAATTAGGGAGGGGGGGGGCTATGGCCGAAATGCGATCTTCATAATTTACTCAGGTTTATGATACTGTAAAATTAAATTTTTCCTAATTGACCTAGAGGAATGGAATTTGCGGGGATCGAAAGGCCGTATTTTTTCACGAATTTTGGTACCGGAATGGACCCATACGGACAATTAGGGAGGGGGCTATGGCCGAAATGCGATCTTCATAATTTACTGCATGTTATCTCCTGAAATGTAAAATTTTTCCTAATTGACCTAGAGGAATGGAATTTGCGGGGATCGAAAGGCCGTATTTTTCCACGAATTTTGGTACCGGAATGGACCCATACGGACAATTAGGGAGGGGGCTATGGCCGAAATGCGATCTTCATAATTTACTCAGGTATGACTACTGAAAATTAAAATTTTCCTAATTGACCTAGAGGAATGGAATTTGCGGGGATCGAAAGGCCGTATTTTTCCACGAATTTTGGTACCGGAATGGACCCATACGGACAATTAGGGAGGGGGCTATGGCCGAAATGCGATCTTCATAATTTACTGCAGGTATATCTCCTCAAATGTGAAAATTTTTCCTAATTGACCTAGAGGAATGGAATTTGCGGGGATCGAAAGGCCGTATTTTTCCACGAATTTTGGTACCGGAATGGACCCATACGGACAATTAGGGAGGGGGCTATGGCCGAAATGCGATCTTCATAATTTACTGCATGTATATCTCCTCAAATGTGAAAATTTTTCCTAATTGACCTAGAGGAATGGAATTTGCGGGGATCGAAAGGCCGTATTTTTCCACGAATTTTGGTACCGGAATGGACCCATACGGACAAGTAGGGAGGGGGCTATGGCCGAAATGCGATCTTCATAATTTACTGCATGTATATCTCCTCAAATGTGAAAATTTTTCCTAATTGACCTAGAGGGATGGAATTTGCGGGGATCGAAAGGCCGTATTTTTCCACGAATTTTGGTACCGGAATGGACCCATACGGACAATTAGGGAGGGGGCTATGGCCGAAATGCGATCTTCATAATTTACTCCAGGTATGACTACTGAAAAATTAAAATTTTTCCTAATTGACCTAGAGGAATGGAATTTGCGGGGATCGAAAGGCCGTATTTTTCCACGAATTTTGGTACCGGAATGGACCCATACGGACAATTAGGGAGGGGGCTATGGCCGAAATGCGATCTTCATAATTTACTGCATGTATATCTCCTCAAATGTGAAAATTTTTCCTAATTGACCTAGAGGGATGGAATTTGCGGGGATCGAAAGGCCGTATTTTTCCACGAATTTTGGTACCGGAATGGACCCATACGGACAATTAGGGAGGGGGCTATGGCCGAAATGCGATCTTCATAATTTACTGCATGTATATCTCCTCAAATGTGAAAATTTTTCCTAATTGACCTAGAGGAATGGAATTTGCGGGGATCGAAAGGCCGTATTTTTCCACGAATTTTGGTACCGGAATGGACCCATACGGACAATTAGGGAGGGGGCTATGGCCGAAATGCGATCTTCATAATTTACTGCATGTATATCTCCTCAATGTAAAAATTTTTCCTAATTGACCTAGAGGAATGGAATTTGCGGGGATCGAAAGGCCGTATTTTTCCACGAATTTTGGTACCGGAATGGACCCATACGGACAATTAGGGAGGGGGCTATGGCCGAAATGCGATCTTCATAATTTACTCCAGGTATGACTACTGAAAAATTAAAATTTTTCCTAATTGACCTAGAGGAATGGAATTTGCGGGGATCGAAAGGCCGTATTTTTCCACGAATTTTGGTACCGGAATGGACCCATACGGACAATTAGGGAGGGGGCTATGGCCGAAATGCGATCTTCATAATTTACTGCATGTATATCTCCTCAAATGTGAAAATTTTTCCTAATTGACCTAGAGGAATGGAATTTGCGGGGATCGAAAGGCCGTATTTTTCCACGAATTTTGGTACCGGAATGGACCCATACGGACAATTAGGGAGGGGGCTATGGCCGAAATGCGATCTTCATAATTTACTGCATGTATATCTCCTCAAATGTGAAAAATTTTTCCTAATTGACCTACAGGGATGGAATTTGCGGGGATCGAAAGGCCGTATTTTTCCACGAATTTTGGTACCGGAATGGACCCATACGGACAATTAGGGAGGGGGCTATGGCCGAAATGCGATCTTCATAATTTACTCCATATATGACTACTGAAAAATTAAAATTTTTTCCTAATTGACCTAGAGGAATGGAATTTGCGGGGATCGAAAGGCCGTATTTTTCCACGAATTTTGGTACCGGAATGGACCCATACGGACAATTAGGGAGGGGGCTATGGCCGAAATGCGATCTTCATAATTTACTGCATGTATACTCCTCAAATGTGAAAATTTTTCCTAATTGACCTAGAGGGATGGAATTTGCGGGGATCGAAAGGCCGTATTTTTCCACGAATTTTGGTACCGGAATGGACCCATACGGACAATTAGGGAGGGGGCTATGGCCGAAATGCGATCTTCATAATTTACTGCAGGTATATGACTACTGAAAAATTAAAATTTTTCCTAATTGACCTAGAGGAATGGAATTTGCGGGGATCGAAAGGCCGTATTTTTCCACGAATTTTGGTACCGGAATGGACCCATACGGACAATTAGGGAGGGGGCTATGGCCGAAATGCGATCTTCATAATTTACTGCATGTATATCTCCTCAAAAAAAAAATTTTTCCTAATTGACCTAGAGGAATGGAATTTGCGGGGATCGAAAGGCCGTATTTTTCCACGAATTTTGGTACCGGAATGGACCCATACGGACAATTAGGGAGGGGGCTATGGCCGAAATGCGATCTTCATAATTTACTGCATGTATATCTCCTCAAATGTGAAAATTTTTCCTAATTGACCTAGAGGGATGGAATTTGCGGGGATCGAAAGGCCGTATTTTTCCACGAATTTTGGTACCGGAATGGACCCATACGGACAATTAGGGAGGGGGCTATGGCCGAAATGCGATCTTCATAATTTACTGCATGTATATCTCCTCAAAATTAAAATTTTTCCTAATTGACCTAGAGGAATGGAATTTGCGGGGATCGAAAGGCCGTATTTTTCCACGAATTTTGGTACCGGAATGGACCCATACGGACAATTAGGGAGGGGGCTATGGCCGAAATGCGATCTTCATAATTTACTGCATGTATATCTCCTGAAATGTAAAAATTTTTCCTAATTGACCTAGAGGAATGGAATTTGCGGGGATCGAAAGGCCGTATTTTTCCACGAATTTTGGTACCGGAATGGACCCATACGGACAATTAGGGAGGGGGCTATGGCCGAAATGCGATCTTCATAATTTACTGCATGTATATCTCCTCAAATGTGAAAATTTTTCCTAATTGACCTAGAGGAATGGAATTTGCGGGGATCGAAAGGCCGTATTTTTCCACGAATTTTGGTACCGGAATGGACCCATACGGACAATTAGGGAGGGGGCTATGGCCGAAATGCGATCTTCATAATTTACTGCATGTATATCTCCTCAAATGTGAAAATTTTTCCTAATTGACCTAGAGGGATGGAATTTGCGGGGATCGAAAGGCCGTATTTTTCCACGAATTTTGGTACCGGAATGGACCCATACGGACAATTAGGGAGGGGGCTATGGCCGAAATGCGATCTTCATAATTTACTCCATGTATATGACTCCTCAAATGTGAAAATTTTTCCTAATTGACCTAGAGGAATGGAATTTGCGGGGATCGAAAGGCCGTATTTTTCCACGAATTTTGGTACCGGAATGGACCCATACGGACAATTAGGGAGGGGGCTATGGCCGAAATGCGATCTTCATAATTTACTCCAGGTATGACTACTGAAAAATTAAAATTTTTCCTAATTGACCTAGAGGAATGGAATTTGCGGGGATCGAAAGGCCGTATTTTTCCACGAATTTTGGTACCGGAATGGACCCATACGGACAATTAGGGAGGGGGCTATGGCCGAAATGCGATCTTCATAATTTACTGCATGTATGACTACTGAAAAATGAAAATTTTTCCTAATTGACCTAGAGGAATGGAATTTGCGGGGATCGAAAGGCCGTATTTTTCCACGAATTTTGGTACCGGAATGGACCCATACGGACAATTAGGGAGGGGGCTATGGCCGAAATGCGATCTTCATAATTTACTGCATGTATATCTCCTCAAATGTGAAAATTTTTCCTAATTGACCTAGAGGAATGGAATTTGCGGGGATCGAAAGGCCGTATTTTTCCACGAATTTTGGTACCGGAATGGACCCATACGGACAATTAGGGAGGGGGCTATGGCCGAAATGCGATCTTCATAATTTACTCCAGTATGACTCCTGAAAAATTAAAATTTTTCCTAATTGACCTAGAGGAATGGAATTTGCGGGGATCGAAAGGCCGTATTTTTCCACGAATTTTGGTACCGGAATGGACCCATACGGACAATTAGGGAGGGGGCTATGGCCGAAATGCGATCTTCATAATTTACTCCAGTATGACTCCTCAAAAATTAAAATTTTTCCTAATTGACCTAGAGGAATGGAATTTGCGGGGATCGAAAGGCCGTATTTTTCCACGAATTTTGGTACCGGAATGGACCCATACGGACAATTAGGGAGGGGGCTATGGCCGAAATGCGATCTTCATAATTTACTGCATGTATATCTCCTCAAATGTGAAAATTTTTCCTAATTGACCTAGAGGGATGGAATTTGCGGGGATCGAAAGGCCGTATTTTTCCACGAATTTTGGTACCGGAATGGACCCATACGGACAATTAGGGAGGGGGCTATGGCCGAAATGCGATCTTCATAATTTACTGCATGTATATCTCCTCAAATGTGAAAATTTTTCCTAATTGACCTAGAGGAATGGAATTTGCGGGGATCGAAAGGCCGTATTTTTCCACGAATTTTGGTACCGGAATGGACCCATACGGACAATTAGGGAGGGGGCTATGGCCGAAATGCGATCTTCATAATTTACTCCATGTATACTACTCAAAAATTAAAATTTTTCCTAATTGACCTAGAGGAATGGAATTTGCGGGGATCGAAAGGCCGTATTTTTCCACGAATTTTGGTACCGGAATGGACCCATACGGACAATTAGGGAGGGGGCTATGGCCGAAATGCGATCTTCATAATTTACTCCAGGTATGACTACTGAAAAATTAAAATTTTTCCTAATTGACCTAGAGGAATGGAATTTGCGGGGATCGAAAGGCCGTATTTTTCCACGAATTTTGGTACCGGAATGGACCCATACGGACAATTAGGGAGGGGGCTATGGCCGAAATGCGATCTTCATAATTTACTGCATGTATATCTCCTCAAATGTGAAAATTTTTCCTAATTGACCTAGAGGGATGGAATTTGCGGGGATCGAAAGGCCGTATTTTTCCACGAATTTTGGTACCGGAATGGACCCATACGGACAATTAGGGAGGGGGCTATGGCCGAAATGCGATCTTCATAATTTACTGCATGTATATCTCCTCAAATGTGAAAATTTTTCCTAATTGACCTAGAGGAATGGAATTTGCGGGGATCGAAAGGCCGTATTTTTCCACGAATTTTGGTACCGGAATGGACCCATACGGACAATTAGGGAGGGGGCTATGGCCGAAATGCGATCTTCATAATTTACTGCATGTATATCTCCTCAAATGTGAAAATTTTTCCTAATTGACCTAGAGGAATGGAATTTGCGGGGATCGAAAGGCCGTATTTTTCCACGAATTTTGGTACCGGAATGGACCCATACGGACAATTAGGGAGGGGGCTATGGCCGAAATGCGATCTTCATAATTTACTGCATGTATACTCCTGAAAAATTAAAATTTTTCCTAATTGACCTAGAGGAATGGAATTTGCGGGGATCGAAAGGCCGTATTTTTCCACGAATTTTGGTACCGGAATGGACCCATACGGACAATTAGGGAGGGGGCTATGGCCGAAATGCGATCTTCATAATTTACTCCAGGTATGACTACTGAAAAATTAAAATTTTTCCTAATTGACCTAGAGGAATGGAATTTGCGGGGATCGAAAGGCCGTATTTTTCCACGAATTTTGGTACCGGAATGGACCCATACGGACAATTAGGGAGGGGGCTATGGCCGAAATGCGATCTTCATAATTTACTGCATGTATATCTCCTCAAATGTGAAAATTTTTCCTAATTGACCTAGAGGGATGGAATTTGCGGGGATCGAAAGGCCGTATTTTTCCACGAATTTTGGTACCGGAATGGACCCATACGGACAATTAGGGAGGGGGCTATGGCCGAAATGCGATCTTCATAATTTACTGCATGTATATCTCCTCAAATGTGAAAATTTTTCCTAATTGACCTAGAGGAATGGAATTTGCGGGGATCGAAAGGCCGTATTTTTCCACGAATTTTGGTACCGGAATGGACCCATACGGACAATTAGGGAGGGGGCTATGGCCGAAATGCGATCTTCATAATTTACTGCATGTATATCTCCTCAAATGTAAAAATTTTTCCTAATTGACCTAGAGGGATGGAATTTGCGGGGATCGAAAGGCCGTATTTTTCCACGAATTTTGGTACCGGAATGGACCCATACGGACAATTAGGGAGGGGGCTATGGCCGAAATGCGATCTTCATAATTTACTGCATGTATATCTCCTCAAATGTGAAAATTTTTCCTAATTGACCTAGAGGAATGGAATTTGCGGGGATCGAAAGGCCGTATTTTTCCACGAATTTTGGTACCGGAATGGACCCATACGGACAATTAGGGAGGGGGCTATGGCCGAAATGCGATCTTCATAATTTACTGCATGTATATCTCCTCAAATGTGAAAATTTTTCCTAATTGACCTAGAGGATGGAATTTGCGGGGATCGAAAGGCCGTATTTTTCCACGAATTTTGGTACCGGAATGGACCCATACGGACAATTAGGGAGGGGGCTATGGCCGAAATGCGATCTTCATAATTTACTCCAGGTATGACTACTGAAAAATTAAAATTTTTCCTAATTGACCTAGAGGAATGGAATTTGCGGGGATCGAAAGGCCGTATTTTTCCACGAATTTTGGTACCGGAATGGACCCATACGGACAATTAGGGAGGGGGCTATGGCCGAAATGCGATCTTCATAATTTACTGCATGTATATCTCCTCAAATGTGAAAATTTTTCCTAATTGACCTAGAGGATGGAATTTGCGGGGATCGAAAGGCCGTATTTTTCCACGAATTTTGGTACCGGAATGGACCCATACGGACAATTAGGGAGGGGGCTATGGCCGAAATGCGATCTTCATAATTTACTGCATGTATACTCCTCAAAAATTAAAATTTTTCCTAATTGACCTAGAGGGATGGAATTTGCGGGGATCGAAAGGCCGTATTTTTCCACGAATTTTGGTACCGGAATGGACCCATACGGACAATTAGGGAGGGGGCTATGGCCGAAATGCGATCTTCATAATTTACTGCATGTATATCTCCTCAAATGTGAAAATTTTTCCTAATTGACCTAGAGGAATGGAATTTGCGGGGATCGAAAGGCCGTATTTTTCCACGAATTTTGGTACCGGAATGGACCCATACGGACAATTAGGGAGGGGGCTATGGCCGAAATGCGATCTTCATAATTTACTGCATGTATATCTCCTCAAATGTAAAAAATTTTTCCTAATTGACCTAGAGGAATGGAATTTGCGGGGATCGAAAGGCCGTATTTTTCCACGAATTTTGGTACCGGAATGGACCCATACGGACAATTAGGGAGGGGGCTATGGCCGAAATGCGATCTTCATAATTTACTGCATGTATATCTCCTCAAATGTGAAAATTTTTCCTAATTGACCTAGAGGGATGGAATTTGCGGGGATCGAAAGGCCGTATTTTTCCACGAATTTTGGTACCGGAATGGACCCATACGGACAATTAGGGAGGGGGCTATGGCCGAAATGCGATCTTCATAATTTACTGCATGTATATCTCCTCAAATGTGAAAATTTTTCCTAATTGACCTAGAGGAATGGAATTTGCGGGGATCGAAAGGCCGTATTTTTCCACGAATTTTGGTACCGGAATGGACCCATACGGACAATTAGGGAGGGGGCTATGGCCGAAATGCGATCTTCATAATTTACTGCATGTATCTCCTCAAAAATTAAAATTTTTCCTAATTGACCTAGAGGAATGGAATTTGCGGGGATCGAAAGGCCGTATTTTTCCACGAATTTTGGTACCGGAATGGACCCATACGGACAATTAGGGAGGGGGCTATGGCCGAAATGCGATCTTCATAATTTACTCCATGTATGACTACTGAAAAATTAAAATTTTTCCTAATTGACCTAGAGGAATGGAATTTGCGGGGATCGAAAGGCCGTATTTTTCCACGAATTTTGGTACCGGAATGGACCCATACGGACAATTAGGGAGGGGGCTATGGCCGAAATGCGATCTTCATAATTTACTCCATGTATACTCCTCAAAAATTAAAATTTTTCCTAATTGACCTAGAGGAATGGAATTTGCGGGGATCGAAAGGCCGTATTTTTCCACGAATTTTGGCCGTATTTTATCCACGAATTAATTGGTACCGGAATGGACCCATACGGACAATTAGGGAGGGGGCTATGGCCGAAATGCGATCTTCATAATTTACTGCATGTATATCTCCTCAAATGTGAAAATTTTTCCTAATTGACCTAGAGGGATGGAATTTGCGGGGATCGAAAGGCCGTATTTTTCCACGAATTTTGGTACCGGAATGGACCCATACGGACAATTAGGGAGGGGGCTATGGCCGAAATGCGATCTTCATAATTTACTGCATGTATATCTCCTCAAATGTAAAAATTTTTCCTAATTGACCTAGAGGATGGAATTTGCGGGGATCGAAAGGCCGTATTTTTCCACGAATTTTGGTACCGGAATGGACCCATACGGACAATTAGGGAGGGGGCTATGGCCGAAATGCGATCTTCATAATTTACTGCATGTATATCTCCTCAAATGTGAAAATTTTTCCTAATTGACCTAGAGGGATGGAATTTGCGGGGATCGAAAGGCCGTATTTTTCCACGAATTTTGGTACCGGAATGGACCCATACGGACAATTAGGGAGGGGGCTATGGCCGAAATGCGATCTTCATAATTTACTGCATGTATATCTCCTCAAATGTGAAAATTTTTCCTAATTGACCTAGAGGAATGGAATTTGCGGGGATCGAAAGGCCGTATTTTTCCACGAATTTTGGTACCGGAATGGACCCATACGGACAATTAGGGAGGGGGCTATGGCCGAAATGCGATCTTCATAATTTACTCCAGTATACTACTCAAAAATTAAAATTTTTCCTAATTGACCTAGAGGAATGGAATTTGCGGGGATCGAAAGGCCGTATTTTTCCACGAATTTTGGTACCGGAATGGACCCATACGGACAATTAGGGAGGGGGCTATGGCCGAAATGCGATCTTCATAATTTACTCCATGTATACTACTGAAAAATTAAAATTTTTCCTAATTGACCTAGAGGAATGGAATTTGCGGGGATCGAAAGGCCGTATTTTTCCACGAATTTTGGTACCGGAATGGACCCATACGGACAATTAGGGAGGGGGCTATGGCCGAAATGCGATCTTCATAATTTACTGCATGTATATCTCCTCAAATGTGAAAATTTTTCCTAATTGACCTAGAGGAATGGAATTTGCGGGGATCGAAAGGCCGTATTTTTCCACGAATTTTGGTACCGGAATGGACCCATACGGACAATTAGGGAGGGGGCTATGGCCGAAATGCGATCTTCATAATTTACTGCATGTATATCTCCTCAAATGTGAAAATTTTTCCTAATTGACCTAGAGGGATGGAATTTGCGGGGATCGAAAGGCCGTATTTTTCCACGAATTTTGGTACCGGAATGGACCCATACGGACAATTAGGGAGGGGGCTATGGCCGAAATGCGATCTTCATAATTTACTGCATGTATATCTCCTCAAATGTGAAAATTTTTCCTAATTGACCTAGAGGAATGGAATTTGCGGGGATCGAAAGGCCGTATTTTTCCACGAATTTTGGTACCGGAATGGACCCATACGGACAATTAGGGAGGGGGCTATGGCCGAAATGCGATCTTCATAATTTACTGCATGTATACTACTGAAAAATTAAAATTTTTCCTAATTGACCTAGAGGAATGGAATTTGCGGGGATCGAAAGGCCGTATTTTTCCACGAATTTTGGTACCGGAATGGACCCATACGGACAATTAGGGAGGGGGCTATGGCCGAAATGCGATCTTCATAATTTACTGCATGTATATCTCCTCAAATGTAAAAATTTTTCCTAATTGACCTAGAGGATGGAATTTGCGGGGATCGAAAGGCCGTATTTTTCCACGAATTTTGGTACCGGAATGGACCCATACGGACAATTAGGGAGGGGGCTATGGCCGAAATGCGATCTTCATAATTTACTGCATGTATATCTCCTCAAATGTGAAAATTTTTCCTAATTGACCTAGAGGAATGGAATTTGCGGGGATCGAAAGGCCGTATTTTTCCACGAATTTTGGTACCGGAATGGACCCATACGGACAATTAGGGAGGGGGCTATGGCCGAAATGCGATCTTCATAATTTACTCCATGTATACTCCTGAAAAATTAAAATTTTTCCTAATTGACCTAGAGGAATGGAATTTGCGGGGATCGAAAGGCCGTATTTTTCCACGAATTTTGGTACCGGAATGGACCCATACGGACAATTAGGGAGGGGGCTATGGCCGAAATGCGATCTTCATAATTTACTGCATGTATATCTCCTCAAATGTGAAAATTTTTCCTAATTGACCTAGAGGAATGGAATTTGCGGGGATCGAAAGGCCGTATTTTTCCACGAATTTTGGTACCGGAATGGACCCATACGGACAATTAGGGAGGGGGCTATGGCCGAAATGCGATCTTCATAATTTACTGCATGTATGACTACTGAAAAATTAAAATTTTTCCTAATTGACCTAGAGGAATGGAATTTGCGGGGATCGAAAGGCCGTATTTTTCCACGAATTTTGGTACCGGAATGGACCCATACGGACAATTAGGGAGGGGGCTATGGCCGAAATGCGATCTTCATAATTTACTGCATGTATATCTCCTCAAATGTAAAAATTTTTCCTAATTGACCTAGAGGATGGAATTTGCGGGGATCGAAAGGCCGTATTTTTCCACGAATTTTGGTACCGGAATGGACCCATACGGACAATTAGGGAGGGGGCTATGGCCGAAATGCGATCTTCATAATTTACTGCATGTATATCTCCTCAAATGTGAAAATTTTTCCTAATTGACCTAGAGGATGGAATTTGCGGGGATCGAAAGGCCGTATTTTTCCACGAATTTTGGTACCGGAATGGACCCATACGGACAATTAGGGAGGGGGCTATGGCCGAAATGCGATCTTCATAATTTACTCCATGTATACTACTCAAAAATTAAAATTTTTCCTAATTGACCTAGAGGAATGGAATTTGCGGGGATCGAAAGGCCGTATTTTTCCACGAATTTTGGTACCGGAATGGACCCATACGGACAATTAGGGAGGGGGCTATGGCCGAAATGCGATCTTCATAATTTACTGCATGTATGACTACTGAAAAATTAAAATTTTTCCTAATTGACCTAGAGGAATGGAATTTGCGGGGATCGAAAGGCCGTATTTTTCCACGAATTTTGGTACCGGAATGGACCCATACGGACAATTAGGGAGGGGGCTATGGCCGAAATGCGATCTTCATAATTTACTGCATGTATATCTCCTCAAATGTAAAAAATTTTTCCTAATTGACCTAGAGGGATGGAATTTGCGGGGATCGAAAGGCCGTATTTTTCCACGAATTTTGGTACCGGAATGGACCCATACGGACAATTAGGGAGGGGGCTATGGCCGAAATGCGATCTTCATAATTTACTGCATGTATATCTCCTCAAATGTGAAAATTTTTCCTAATTGACCTAGAGGAATGGAATTTGCGGGGATCGAAAGGCCGTATTTTTCCACGAATTTTGGTACCGGAATGGACCCATACGGACAATTAGGGAGGGGGCTATGGCCGAAATGCGATCTTCATAATTTACTCCATGTATGACTCCTCAAAAATTAAAATTTTTCCTAATTGACCTAGAGGAATGGAATTTGCGGGGATCGAAAGGCCGTATTTTTCCACGAATTTTGGTACCGGAATGGACCCATACGGACAATTAGGGAGGGGGCTATGGCCGAAATGCGATCTTCATAATTTACTCCATGTATACTACTCAAAAATTAAAATTTTTCCTAATTGACCTAGAGGAATGGAATTTGCGGGGATCGAAAGGCCGTATTTTTCCACGAATTTTGGTACCGGAATGGACCCATACGGACAATTAGGGAGGGGGCTATGGCCGAAATGCGATCTTCATAATTTACTGCATGTATATCTCCTCAAATGTGAAAATTTTTCCTAATTGACCTAGAGGAATGGAATTTGCGGGGATCGAAAGGCCGTATTTTTCCACGAATTTTGGTACCGGAATGGACCCATACGGACAATTAGGGAGGGGGCTATGGCCGAAATGCGATCTTCATAATTTACTGCATGTATGACTACTGAAAAATTAAAATTTTTCCTAATTGACCTAGAGGAATGGAATTTGCGGGGATCGAAAGGCCGTATTTTTCCACGAATTTTGGTACCGGAATGGACCCATACGGACAATTAGGGAGGGGGCTATGGCCGAAATGCGATCTTCATAATTTACTGCATGTATATCTCCTCAAATGTAAAAATTTTTCCTAATTGACCTAGAGGGATGGAATTTGCGGGGATCGAAAGGCCGTATTTTTCCACGAATTTTGGTACCGGAATGGACCCATACGGACAATTAGGGAGGGGGCTATGGCCGAAATGCGATCTTCATAATTTACTGCATGTATATCTCCTCAAATGTGAAAATTTTTCCTAATTGACCTAGAGGAATGGAATTTGCGGGGATCGAAAGGCCGTATTTTTCCACGAATTTTGGTACCGGAATGGACCCATACGGACAATTAGGGAGGGGGCTATGGCCGAAATGCGATCTTCATAATTTACTCCATGTATGACTACTGAAAAATTAAAATTTTTCCTAATTGACCTAGAGGAATGGAATTTGCGGGGATCGAAAGGCCGTATTTTTCCACGAATTTTGGTACCGGAATGGACCCATACGGACAATTAGGGAGGGGGCTATGGCCGAAATGCGATCTTCATAATTTACTGCATGTATATCTCCTCAAATGTGAAAATTTTTCCTAATTGACCTAGAGGAATGGAATTTGCGGGGATCGAAAGGCCGTATTTTTCCACGAATTTTGGTACCGGAATGGACCCATACGGACAATTAGGGAGGGGGCTATGGCCGAAATGCGATCTTCATAATTTACTGCATGTATACTCCTCAAAAATTAAAATTTTTCCTAATTGACCTAGAGGAATGGAATTTGCGGGGATCGAAAGGCCGTATTTTTCCACGAATTTTGGTACCGGAATGGACCCATACGGACAATTAGGGAGGGGGCTATGGCCGAAATGCGATCTTCATAATTTACTGCATGTATATCTCCTCAAATGTAAAAATTTTTCCTAATTGACCTAGAGGAATGGAATTTGCGGGGATCGAAAGGCCGTATTTTTCCACGAATTTTGGTACCGGAATGGACCCATACGGACAATTAGGGAGGGGGCTATGGCCGAAATGCGATCTTCATAATTTACTGCATGTATATCTCCTCAAATGTGAAAATTTTTCCTAATTGACCTAGAGGAATGGAATTTGCGGGGATCGAAAGGCCGTATTTTTCCACGAATTTTGGTACCGGAATGGACCCATACGGACAATTAGGGAGGGGGCTATGGCCGAAATGCGATCTTCATAATTTACTGCATGTATATCTCCTCAAATGTGAAAATTTTTCCTAATTGACCTAGAGGAATGGAATTTGCGGGGATCGAAAGGCCGTATTTTTCCACGAATTTTGGTACCGGAATGGACCCATACGGACAATTAGGGAGGGGGCTATGGCCGAAATGCGATCTTCATAATTTACTCCATGTATACTCCTGAAAAATTAAAATTTTTCCTAATTGACCTAGAGGAATGGAATTTGCGGGGATCGAAAGGCCGTATTTTTCCACGAATTTTGGTACCGGAATGGACCCATACGGACAATTAGGGAGGGGGCTATGGCCGAAATGCGATCTTCATAATTTACTGCATGTATATCTCCTCAAATGTGAAAATTTTTCCTAATTGACCTAGAGGAATGGAATTTGCGGGGATCGAAAGGCCGTATTTTTCCACGAATTTTGGTACCGGAATGGACCCATACGGACAATTAGGGAGGGGGCTATGGCCGAAATGCGATCTTCATAATTTACTGCATGTATACTCCTCAAAAATTAAAATTTTTCCTAATTGACCTAGAGGAATGGAATTTGCGGGGATCGAAAGGCCGTATTTTTCCACGAATTTTGGTACCGGAATGGACCCATACGGACAATTAGGGAGGGGGCTATGGCCGAAATGCGATCTTCATAATTTACTCCATGTATACTCCTCAAAAATTAAAATTTTTCCTAATTGACCTAGAGGAATGGAATTTGCGGGGATCGAAAGGCCGTATTTTTCCACGAATTTTGGTACCGGAATGGACCCATACGGACAATTAGGGAGGGGGCTATGGCCGAAATGCGATCTTCATAATTTACTCCATGTATACTACTCAAAAATTAAAATTTTTCCTAATTGACCTAGAGGAATGGAATTTGCGGGGATCGAAAGGCCGTATTTTTCCACGAATTTTGGTACCGGAATGGACCCATACGGACAATTAGGGAGGGGGCTATGGCCGAAATGCGATCTTCATAATTTACTGCATGTATACTCCTCAAAAATTAAAATTTTTCCTAATTGACCTAGAGGAATGGAATTTGCGGGGATCGAAAGGCCGTATTTTTCCACGAATTTTGGTACCGGAATGGACCCATACGGACAATTAGGGAGGGGGCTATGGCCGAAATGCGATCTTCATAATTTACTCCATGTATACTACTCAAAAATTAAAATTTTTCCTAATTGACCTAGAGGAATGGAATTTGCGGGGATCGAAAGGCCGTATTTTTCCACGAATTTTGGTACCGGAATGGACCCATACGGACAATTAGGGAGGGGGCTATGGCCGAAATGCGATCTTCATAATTTACTGCATGTATACTACTCAAAAATTAAAATTTTTCCTAATTGACCTAGAGGAATGGAATTTGCGGGGATCGAAAGGCCGTATTTTTCCACGAATTTTGGTACCGGAATGGACCCATACGGACAATTAGGGAGGGGGCTATGGCCGAAATGCGATCTTCATAATTTACTCCATGTATGACTACTGAAAAATTAAAATTTTTCCTAATTGACCTAGAGGAATGGAATTTGCGGGGATCGAAAGGCCGTATTTTTCCACGAATTTTGGTACCGGAATGGACCCATACGGACAATTAGGGAGGGGGCTATGGCCGAAATGCGATCTTCATAATTTACTGCATGTATATCTCCTCAAATGTGAAAATTTTTCCTAATTGACCTAGAGGAATGGAATTTGCGGGGATCGAAAGGCCGTATTTTTCCACGAATTTTGGTACCGGAATGGACCCATACGGACAATTAGGGAGGGGGCTATGGCCGAAATGCGATCTTCATAATTTACTGCATGTATATCTCCTCAAATGTAAAAATTTTTCCTAATTGACCTAGAGGGATGGAATTTGCGGGGATCGAAAGGCCGTATTTTTCCACGAATTTTGGTACCGGAATGGACCCATACGGACAATTAGGGAGGGGGCTATGGCCGAAATGCGATCTTCATAATTTACTGCATGTATATCTCCTCAAATGTAAAAATTTTTCCTAATTGACCTAGAGGAATGGAATTTGCGGGGATCGAAAGGCCGTATTTTTCCACGAATTTTGGTACCGGAATGGACCCATACGGACAATTAGGGAGGGGGCTATGGCCGAAATGCGATCTTCATAATTTACTCCATGTATACTACTGAAAAATTAAAATTTTTCCTAATTGACCTAGAGGAATGGAATTTGCGGGGATCGAAAGGCCGTATTTTTCCACGAATTTTGGTACCGGAATGGACCCATACGGACAATTAGGGAGGGGGCTATGGCCGAAATGCGATCTTCATAATTTACTGCATGTATATCTCCTCAAATGTGAAAATTTTTCCTAATTGACCTAGAGGGATGGAATTTGCGGGGATCGAAAGGCCGTATTTTTCCACGAATTTTGGTACCGGAATGGACCCATACGGACAATTAGGGAGGGGGCTATGGCCGAAATGCGATCTTCATAATTTACTGCATGTATATCTCCTCAAATGTGAAAATTTTTCCTAATTGACCTAGAGGGATGGAATTTGCGGGGATCGAAAGGCCGTATTTTTCCACGAATTTTGGTACCGGAATGGACCCATACGGACAATTAGGGAGGGGGCTATGGCCGAAATGCGATCTTCATAATTTACTCCATGTATGACTACTGAAAAATTAAAATTTTTCCTAATTGACCTAGAGGAATGGAATTTGCGGGGATCGAAAGGCCGTATTTTTCCACGAATTTTGGTACCGGAATGGACCCATACGGACAATTAGGGAGGGGGCTATGGCCGAAATGCGATCTTCATAATTTACTGCATGTATATCTCCTCAAATGTGAAAATTTTTCCTAATTGACCTAGAGGGATGGAATTTGCGGGGATCGAAAGGCCGTATTTTTCCACGAATTTTGGTACCGGAATGGACCCATACGGACAATTAGGGAGGGGGCTATGGCCGAAATGCGATCTTCATAATTTACTCCAGGTATGACTACTGAAAAATTAAAATTTTTCCTAATTGACCTAGAGGAATGGAATTTGCGGGGATCGAAAGGCCGTATTTTTCCACGAATTTTGGTACCGGAATGGACCCATACGGACAATTAGGGAGGGGGCTATGGCCGAAATGCGATCTTCATAATTTACTGCATGTATATCTCCTCAAATGTAAAAATTTTTCCTAATTGACCTAGAGGGATGGAATTTGCGGGGATCGAAAGGCCGTATTTTTCCACGAATTTTGGTACCGGAATGGACCCATACGGACAATTAGGGAGGGGGCTATGGCCGAAATGCGATCTTCATAATTTACTGCATGTATATCTCCTCAAATGTGAAAATTTTTCCTAATTGACCTAGAGGAATGGAATTTGCGGGGATCGAAAGGCCGTATATTTCCACGAATTTTGGTACCGGAACGGACCCATGCGGACAATTAGGGAGGGGGCTATGACCGAAATGCGATCTTCATAATTTACTGCATGTATATCTCCTCAATGTGAAAATTTTTCCTAGTTGGCCTAGAGGGATGGAATTTGCGGGGATCGAAAGGCCGTATTTTTCCACGAATTTTGGTACCGGAATGGACCCATACGGACAATTAGGGAGGGGGCTATGGCAAAAATGCGATCTTCATAATTTACTGCATGTATACTACTCAAAAATTAAAATTTTTCCTAATTGACCTAGAGGAATGGAATTTGCGGGGATCGAAAGGCCGTATTTTTCCACGAATTTTGGTACCGGAATGGACCCATACGGACAATTAGGGAGGGGGCTATGGCCGAAATGCGATCTTCATAATTTACTCCAGGTATGACTACTGAAAAATTAAAATTTTTCCTAATTGACCTAGAGGAATGGAATTTGCGGGGATCGAAAGGCCGTATTTTTCCACGAATTTTGGTACCGGAATGGACCCATACGGACAATTAGGGAGGGGGCTATGGCCGAAATGCGATCTTCATAATTTACTCCATGTATGACTCCTCAAAAATTAAAATTTTTCCTAATTGACCTAGAGGAATGGAATTTGCGGGGATCGAAAGGCCGTATTTTTCCACGAATTTTGGTACCGGAATGGACCCATACGGACAATTAGGGAGGGGGCTATGGCCGAAATGCGATCTTCATAATTTACTGCATGTATGACTCCTCAAAAATTAAAATTTTTCCTAATTGACCTAGAGGAATGGAATTTGCGGGGATCGAAAGGCCGTATTTTTCCACGAATTTTGGTACCGGAATGGACCCATACGGACAATTAGGGAGGGGGCTATGGCCGAAATGCGATCTTCATAATTTACTGCATGTATATCTCCTCAAATGTGAAAATTTTTCCTAATTGACCTAGAGGAATGGAATTTGCGGGGATCGAAAGGCCGTATTTTTCCACGAATTTTGGTACCGGAATGGACCCATACGGACAATTAGGGAGGGGGCTATGGCCGAAATGCGATCTTCATAATTTACTGCATGTATACTCCTCAAAAATTAAAATTTTTCCTAATTGACCTAGAGGAATGGAATTTGCGGGGATCGAAAGGCCGTATTTTTCCACGAATTTTGGTACCGGAATGGACCCATACGGACAATTAGGGAGGGGGCTATGGCCGAAATGCGATCTTCATAATTTACTGCATGTATATCTCCTCAAATGTGAAAATTTTTCCTAATTGACCTAGAGGAATGGAATTTGCGGGGATCGAAAGGCCGTATTTTTCCACGAATTTTGGTACCGGAATGGACCCATACGGACAATTAGGGAGGGGGCTATGGCCGAAATGCGATCTTCATAATTTACTGCATGTATATCTCCTCAAATGTAAAAATTTTTCCTAATTGACCTAGAGGAATGGAATTTGCGGGGATCGAAAGGCCGTATTTTTCCACGAATTTTGGTACCGGAATGGACCCATACGGACAATTAGGGAGGGGGCTATGGCCGAAATGCGATCTTCATAATTTACTCCATGTATGACTCCTCAAAAATTAAAATTTTTCCTAATTGACCTAGAGGAATGGAATTTGCGGGGATCGAAAGGCCGTATTTTTCCACGAATTTTGGTACCGGAATGGACCCATACGGACAATTAGGGAGGGGGCTATGGCCGAAATGCGATCTTCATAATTTACTGCATGTATATCTCCTCAAATGTGAAAATTTTTCCTAATTGACCTAGAGGGATGGAATTTGCGGGGATCGAAAGGCCGTATTTTTCCACGAATTTTGGTACCGGAATGGACCCATACGGACAATTAGGGAGGGGGCTATGGCCGAAATGCGATCTTCATAATTTACTCCATGTATGACTACTGAAAAATTAAAATTTTTCCTAATTGACCTAGAGGAATGGAATTTGCGGGGATCGAAAGGCCGTATTTTTCCACGAATTTTGGTACCGGAATGGACCCATACGGACAATTAGGGAGGGGGCTATGGCCGAAATGCGATCTTCATAATTTACTGCATGTATATCTCCTCAAATGTAAAAAATTTTTCCTAATTGACCTAGAGGGATGGAATTTGCGGGGATCGAAAGGCCGTATTTTTCCACGAATTTTGGTACCGGAATGGACCCATACGGACAATTAGGGAGGGGGCTATGGCCGAAATGCGATCTTCATAATTTACTGCATGTATATCTCCTCAAATGTGAAAATTTTTCCTAATTGACCTAGAGGAATGGAATTTGCGGGGATCGAAAGGCCGTATTTTTCCACGAATTTTGGTACCGGAATGGACCCATACGGACAATTAGGGAGGGGGCTATGGCCGAAATGCGATCTTCATAATTTACTGCATGTATATCTCCTCAAATGTGAAAATTTTTCCTAATTGACCTAGAGGGATGGAATTTGCGGGGATCGAAAGGCCGTATTTTTCCACGAATTTTGGTACCGGAATGGACCCATACGGACAATTAGGGAGGGGGCTATGGCCGAAATGCGATCTTCATAATTTACTGCATGTATACTCCTGAAAAATTAAAATTTTTCCTAATTGACCTAGAGGAATGGAATTTGCGGGGATCGAAAGGCCGTATTTTTCCACGAATTTTGGTACCGGAATGGACCCATACGGACAATTAGGGAGGGGGCTATGGCCGAAATGCGATCTTCATAATTTACTCCATGTATACTCCTCAAAAATTAAAATTTTTCCTAATTGACCTAGAGGAATGGAATTTGCGGGGATCGAAAGGCCGTATTTTTCCACGAATTTTGGTACCGGAATGGACCCATACGGACAATTAGGGAGGGGGCTATGGCCGAAATGCGATCTTCATAATTTACTCCATGTATACTACTCAAAAATTAAAATTTTTCCTAATTGACCTAGAGGAATGGAATTTGCGGGGATCGAAAGGCCGTATTTTTCCACGAATTTTGGTACCGGAATGGACCCATACGGACAATTAGGGAGGGGGCTATGGCCGAAATGCGATCTTCATAATTTACTGCATGTATATCTCCTCAAATGTGAAAATTTTTCCTAATTGACCTAGAGGAATGGAATTTGCGGGGATCGAAAGGCCGTATTTTTCCACGAATTTTGGTACCGGAATGGACCCATACGGACAATTAGGGAGGGGGCTATGGCCGAAATGCGATCTTCATAATTTACTGCATGTATATCTCCTCAAATTTTTCCTAATTGACCTAGAGGAATGGAATTTGCGGGGATCGAAAGGCCGTATTTTTCCACGAATTTTGGTACCGGAATGGACCCATACGGACAATTAGGGAGGGGGCTATGGCCGAAATGCGATCTTCATAATTTACTGCATGTATATCTCCTCAAAAATTTTTCCTAATTGACCTAGAGGAATGGAATTTGCGGGGATCGAAAGGCCGTATTTTTCCACGAATTTTGGTACCGGAATGGACCCATACGGACAATTAGGGAGGGGGCTATGGCCGAAATGCGATCTTCATAATTTACTGCATGTATATCTCCTCAAATGTAAAAATTTTTCCTAATTGACCTAGAGGGATGGAATTTGCGGGGATCGAAAGGCCGTATTTTTCCACGAATTTTGGTACCGGAATGGACCCATACGGACAATTAGGGAGGGGGCTATGGCCGAAATGCGATCTTCATAATTTACTGCATGTATATCTCCTCAAATGTAAAAATTTTTCCTAATTGACCTAGAGGAATGGAATTTGCGGGGATCGAAAGGCCGTATTTTTCCACGAATTTTGGTACCGGAATGGACCCATACGGACAATTAGGGAGGGGGCTATGGCCGAAATGCGATCTTCATAATTTACTGCATGTATACTACTCAAAAATTAAAATTTTTCCTAATTGACCTAGAGGAATGGAATTTGCGGGGATCGAAAGGCCGTATTTTTCCACGAATTTTGGTACCGGAATGGACCCATACGGACAATTAGGGAGGGGGCTATGGCCGAAATGCGATCTTCATAATTTACTGCATGTATATCTCCTCAAATGTGAAAATTTTTCCTAATTGACCTAGAGGGATGGAATTTGCGGGGATCGAAAGGCCGTATTTTTCCACGAATTTTGGTACCGGAATGGACCCATACGGACAATTAGGGAGGGGGCTATGGCCGAAATGCGATCTTCATAATTTACTGCATGTATATCTCCTCAAATGTAAAATTTTTCCTAATTGACCTAGAGGAATGGAATTTGCGGGGATCGAAAGGCCGTATTTTTCCACGAATTTTGGTACCGGAATGGACCCATACGGACAATTAGGGAGGGGGCTATGGCCGAAATGCGATCTTCATAATTTACTGCATGTATATCTCCTCAAATGTAAAAATTTTTCCTAATTGACCTAGAGGAATGGAATTTGCGGGGATCGAAAGGCCGTATTTTTCCACGAATTTTGGTACCGGAATGGACCCATACGGACAATTAGGGAGGGGGCTATGGCCGAAATGCGATCTTCATAATTTACTGCATGTATACTACTGAAAAATTAAAATTTTTCCTAATTGACCTAGAGGAATGGAATTTGCGGGGATCGAAAGGCCGTATTTTTCCACGAATTTTGGTACCGGAATGGACCCATACGGACAATTAGGGAGGGGGCTATGGCCGAAATGCGATCTTCATAATTTACTGCATGTATATCTCCTCAAATGTGAAAATTTTTCCTAATTGACCTAGAGGAATGGAATTTGCGGGGATCGAAAGGCCGTATTTTTCCACGAATTTTGGTACCGGAATGGACCCATACGGACAATTAGGGAGGGGGCTATGGCCGAAATGCGATCTTCATAATTTACTGCATGTATATCTCCTCAAATGTGAAAATTTTTCCTAATTGACCTAGAGGAATGGAATTTGCGGGGATCGAAAGGCCGTATTTTTCCACGAATTTTGGTACCGGAATGGACCCATACGGACAATTAGGGAGGGGGCTATGGCCGAAATGCGATCTTCATAATTTACTGCATGTATATCTCCTCAAAAATTAAAATTTTTCCTAATTGACCTAGAGGGATGGAATTTGCGGGGATCGAAAGGCCGTATTTTTCCACGAATTTTGGTACCGGAATGGACCCATACGGACAATTAGGGAGGGGGCTATGGCCGAAATGCGATCTTCATAATTTACTGCATGTATACTCCTCAAAAATTAAAATTTTTCCTAATTGACCTAGAGGAATGGAATTTGCGGGGATCGAAAGGCCGTATTTTTCCACGAATTTTGGTACCGGAATGGACCCATACGGACAATTAGGGAGGGGGCTATGGCCGAAATGCGATCTTCATAATTTACTGCATGTATACTCCTGAAAAATTAAAATTTTTCCTAATTGACCTAGAGGAATGGAATTTGCGGGGATCGAAAGGCCGTATTTTTCCACGAATTTTGGTACCGGAATGGACCCATACGGACAATTAGGGAGGGGGCTATGGCCGAAATGCGATCTTCATAATTTACTGCATGTATACTCCTCAAATTAAAATTTTTCCTAATTGACCTAGAGGAATGGAATTTGCGGGGATCGAAAGGCCGTATTTTTCCACGAATTTTGGTACCGGAATGGACCCATACGGACAATTAGGGAGGGGGCTATGGCCGAAATGCGATCTTCATAATTTACTGCATGTATACTACTGAAAAATTAAAATTTTTCCTAATTGACCTAGAGGAATGGAATTTGCGGGGATCGAAAGGCCGTATTTTTCCACGAATTTTGGTACCGGAATGGACCCATACGGACAATTAGGGAGGGGGCTATGGCCGAAATGCGATCTTCATAATTTACTGCATGTATATCTCCTCAAATGTAAAAATTTTTCCTAATTGACCTAGAGGGATGGAATTTGCGGGGATCGAAAGGCCGTATTTTTCCACGAATTTTGGTACCGGAATGGACCCATACGGACAATTAGGGAGGGGGCTATGGCCGAAATGCGATCTTCATAATTTACTGCATGTATATCTCCTCAAAAATTAAAATTTTTCCTAATTGACCTAGAGGAATGGAATTTGCGGGGATCGAAAGGCCGTATTTTTCCACGAATTTTGGTACCGGAATGGACCCATACGGACAATTAGGGAGGGGGCTATGGCCGAAATGCGATCTTCATAATTTACTGCATGTATATCTCCTCAAATGTAAAATTTTTCCTAATTGACCTAGAGGAATGGAATTTGCGGGGATCGAAAGGCCGTATTTTTCCACGAATTTTGGTACCGGAATGGACCCATACGGACAATTAGGGAGGGGGCTATGGCCGAAATGCGATCTTCATAATTTACTGCATGTATACTCCTGAAAAATTAAAATTTTTCCTAATTGACCTAGAGGAATGGAATTTGCGGGGATCGAAAGGCCGTATTTTTCCACGAATTTTGGTACCGGAATGGACCCATACGGACAATTAGGGAGGGGGCTATGGCCGAAATGCGATCTTCATAATTTACTGCATGTATATCTCCTCAAATGTAAAATTTTTCCTAATTGACCTAGAGGAATGGAATTTGCGGGGATCGAAAGGCCGTATTTTTCCACGAATTTTGGTACCGGAATGGACCCATACGGACAATTAGGGAGGGGGCTATGGCCGAAATGCGATCTTCATAATTTACTGCATGTATATCTCCTCAAATGTTAAAATTTTTCCTAATTGGCCTAGAGGAATGGAATTTGCGGGGATCGAAAGGCCGTATTTTTCCACGAATTTTGGTACCGGAATGGACCCATACGGACAATTAGGGAGGGGGCTATGGCCGAAATGCGATCTTCATAATTTACTGCATGTATATCTCCTCAAATGTGAAAATTTTTCCTAATTGACCTAGAGGGATGGAATTTGCGGGGATCGAAAGGCCGTATTTTTCCACGAATTTTGGTACCGGAATGGACCCATACGGACAATTAGGGAGGGGGCTATGGCCGAAATGCGATCTTCATAATTTACTCCAGGTATGACTACTGAAAAATTAAAATTTTTCCTAATTGACCTAGAGGAATGGAATTTGCGGGGATCGAAAGGCCGTATTTTTCCACGAATTTTGGTACCGGAATGGACCCATACGGACAATTAGGGAGGGGGCTATGGCCGAAATGCGATCTTCATAATTTACTCCATGTATATCTACTGAAAAATTAAAATTTTTCCTAATTGACCTAGAGGAATGGAATTTGCGGGGATCGAAAGGCCGTATTTTTCCACGAATTTTGGTACCGGAATGGACCCATACGGACAATTAGGGAGGGGGCTATGGCCGAAATGCGATCTTCATAATTTACTCCATGTATGACTACTGAAAAATTAAAATTTTTCCTAATTGACCTAGAGGAATGGAATTTGCGGGGATCGAAAGGCCGTATTTTTCCACGAATTTTGGTACCGGAATGGACCCATACGGACAATTAGGGAGGGGGCTATGGCCGAAATGCGATCTTCATAATTTACTCCATGTATGACTACTGAAAAATTAAAATTTTTCCTAATTGACCTAGAGGAATGGAATTTGCGGGGATCGAAAGGCCGTATTTTTCCACGAATTTTGGTACCGGAATGGACCCATACGGACAATTAGGGAGGGGGCTATGGCCGAAATGCGATCTTCATAATTTACTGCATGTATACTCCTCAAAAATTAAAATTTTTCCTAATTGACCTAGAGGAATGGAATTTGCGGGGATCGAAAGGCCGTATTTTTCCACGAATTTTGGTACCGGAATGGACCCATACGGACAATTAGGGAGGGGGCTATGGCCGAAATGCGATCTTCATAATTTACTGCATGTATATCTCCTCAAATGTGAAAATTTTTCCTAATTGACCTAGAGGAATGGAATTTGCGGGGATCGAAAGGCCGTATTTTTCCACGAATTTTGGTACCGGAATGGACCCATACGGACAATTAGGGAGGGGGCTATGGCCGAAATGCGATCTTCATAATTTACTGCATGTATACTACTGAAAAATTAAAATTTTTCCTAATTGACCTAGAGGAATGGAATTTGCGGGGATCGAAAGGCCGTATTTTTCCACGAATTTTGGTACCGGAATGGACCCATACGGACAATTAGGGAGGGGGCTATGGCCGAAATGCGATCTTCATAATTTACTGCATGTATATCTCCTCAAATGTGAAAATTTTTCCTAATTGACCTAGAGGAATGGAATTTGCGGGGATCGAAAGGCCGTATTTTTCCACGAATTTTGGTACCGGAATGGACCCATACGGACAATTAGGGAGGGGGCTATGGCCGAAATGCGATCTTCATAATTTACTGCATGTATATCTCCTCAAATGTAAAAAATTTTTCCTAATTGACCTAGAGGGATGGAATTTGCGGGGATCGAAAGGCCGTATTTTTCCACGAATTTTGGTACCGGAATGGACCCATACGGACAATTAGGGAGGGGGCTATGGCCGAAATGCGATCTTCATAATTTACTCCATGTATACTACTCAAAAATTAAAATTTTTCCTAATTGACCTAGAGGGATGGAATTTGCGGGGATCGAAAGGCCGTATTTTTCCACGAATTTTGGTACCGGAATGGACCCATACGGACAATTAGGGAGGGGGCTATGGCCGAAATGCGATCTTCATAATTTACTGCATGTATACTCCTGAAAAATTAAAATTTTTCCTAATTGACCTAGAGGAATGGAATTTGCGGGGATCGAAAGGCCGTATTTTTCCACGAATTTTGGTACCGGAATGGACCCATACGGACAATTAGGGAGGGGGCTATGGCCGAAATGCGATCTTCATAATTTACTGCATGTATATCTCCTCAAATGTTAAAATTTTTCCTAATTGACCTAGAGGAATGGAATTTGCGGGGATCGAAAGGCCGTATTTTTCCACGAATTTTGGTACCGGAATGGACCCATACGGACAATTAGGGAGGGGGCTATGGCCGAAATGCGATCTTCATAATTTACTGCATGTATATCTCCTCAAATTTTTCCTAATTGACCTAGAGGGATGGAATTTGCGGGGATCGAAAGGCCGTATTTTTCCACGAATTTTGGTACCGGAATGGACCCATACGGACAATTAGGGAGGGGGCTATGGCCGAAATGCGATCTTCATAATTTACTGCATGTATATCTCCTCAAATGTAAAAATTTTTCCTAATTGACCTAGAGGGATGGAATTTGCGGGGATCGAAAGGCCGTATTTTTCCACGAATTTTGGTACCGGAATGGACCCATACGGACAATTAGGGAGGGGGCTATGGCCGAAATGCGATCTTCATAATTTACTGCATGTATATCTCCTCAAATGTAAAAAATTTTTCCTAATTGACCTAGAGGATGGAATTTGCGGGGATCGAAAGGCCGTATTTTTCCACGAATTTTGGTACCGGAATGGACCCATACGGACAATTAGGGAGGGGGCTATGGCCGAAATGCGATCTTCATAATTTACTGCATGTATGACTCCTCAAAAATTAAAATTTTTCCTAATTGACCTAGAGGAATGGAATTTGCGGGGATCGAAAGGCCGTATTTTTCCACGAATTTTGGTACCGGAATGGACCCATACGGACAATTAGGGAGGGGGCTATGGCCGAAATGCGATCTTCATAATTTACTGCATGTATATCTCCTCAAATGTAAAAATTTTTCCTAATTGACCTAGAGGGATGGAATTTGCGGGGATCGAAAGGCCGTATTTTTCCACGAATTTTGGTACCGGAATGGACCCATACGGACAATTAGGGAGGGGGCTATGGCCGAAATGCGATCTTCATAATTTACTGCATGTATATCTCCTCAAATTGAAAATTTTTCCTAATTGACCTAGAGGAATGGAATTTGCGGGGATCGAAAGGCCGTATTTTTCCACGAATTTTGGTACCGGAATGGACCCATACGGACAATTAGGGAGGGGGCTATGGCCGAAATGCGATCTTCATAATTTACTGCATGTATATCTCCTCAAATGTGAAAATTTTTCCTAATTGACCTAGAGGAATGGAATTTGCGGGGATCGAAAGGCCGTATTTTTCCACGAATTTTGGTACCGGAATGGACCCATACGGACAATTAGGGAGGGGGCTATGGCCGAAATGCGATCTTCATAATTTACTCCATGTATGACTACTGAAAAATTAAAATTTTTCCTAATTGACCTAGAGGAATGGAATTTGCGGGGATCGAAAGGCCGTATTTTTCCACGAATTTTGGTACCGGAATGGACCCATACGGACAATTAGGGAGGGGGCTATGGCCGAAATGCGATCTTCATAATTTACTCCATGTATACTACTGAAAAATTAAAATTTTTCCTAATTGACCTAGAGGAATGGAATTTGCGGGGATCGAAAGGCCGTATTTTTCCACGAATTTTGGTACCGGAATGGACCCATACGGACAATTAGGGAGGGGGCTATGGCCGAAATGCGATCTTCATAATTTACTGCATGTATATCTCCTCAAATGTGAAAATTTTTCCTAATTGACCTAGAGGAATGGAATTTGCGGGGATCGAAAGGCCGTATTTTTCCACGAATTTTGGTACCGGAATGGACCCATACGGACAATTAGGGAGGGGGCTATGGCCGAAATGCGATCTTCATAATTTACTGCATGTATATCTCCTCAAATGTGAAAATTTTTCCTAATTGACCTAGAGGAATGGAATTTGCGGGGATCGAAAGGCCGTATTTTTCCACGAATTTTGGTACCGGAATGGACCCATACGGACAATTAGGGAGGGGGCTATGGCCGAAATGCGATCTTCATAATTTACTGCATGTATATCTCCTCAAATGTGAAAATTTTTCCTAATTGACCTAGAGGAATGGAATTTGCGGGGATCGAAAGGCCGTATTTTTCCACGAATTTTGGTACCGGAATGGACCCATACGGACAATTAGGGAGGGGGCTATGGCCGAAATGCGATCTTCATAATTTACTGCATGTATATCTCCTCAAATGTAAAAATTTTTCCTAATTGACCTAGAGGAATGGAATTTGCGGGGATCGAAAGGCCGTATTTTTCCACGAATTTTGGTACCGGAATGGACCCATACGGACAATTAGGGAGGGGGCTATGGCCGAAATGCGATCTTCATAATTTACTCCATGTATACTACTCAAAAATTAAAATTTTTCCTAATTGACCTAGAGGAATGGAATTTGCGGGGATCGAAAGGCCGTATTTTTCCACGAATTTTGGTACCGGAATGGACCCATACGGACAATTAGGGAGGGGGCTATGGCCGAAATGCGATCTTCATAATTTACTGCATGTATATCTCCTCAAATGTAAAATTTTTCCTAATTGACCTAGAGGAATGGAATTTGCGGGGATCGAAAGGCCGTATTTTTCCACGAATTTTGGTACCGGAATGGACCCATACGGACAATTAGGGAGGGGGCTATGGCCGAAATGCGATCTTCATAATTTACTCCATGTATGACTACTGAAAAATTAAAATTTTTCCTAATTGACCTAGAGGAATGGAATTTGCGGGGATCGAAAGGCCGTATTTTTCCACGAATTTTGGTACCGGAATGGACCCATACGGACAATTAGGGAGGGGGCTATGGCCGAAATGCGATCTTCATAATTTACTGCATGTATATCTCCTCAAATGTAAAAAATTTTTCCTAATTGACCTAGAGGAATGGAATTTGCGGGGATCGAAAGGCCGTATTTTTCCACGAATTTTGGTACCGGAATGGACCCATACGGACAATTAGGGAGGGGGCTATGGCCGAAATGCGATCTTCATAATTTACTGCATGTATATCTCCTCAAATGTGAAAATTTTTCCTAATTGACCTAGAGGAATGGAATTTGCGGGGATCGAAAGGCCGTATTTTTCCACGAATTTTGGTACCGGAATGGACCCATACGGACAATTAGGGAGGGGGCTATGGCCGAAATGCGATCTTCATAATTTACTGCATGTATATCTCCTCAAATGTGAAAATTTTTCCTAATTGACCTAGAGGGATGGAATTTGCGGGGATCGAAAGGCCGTATTTTTCCACGAATTTTGGTACCGGAATGGACCCATACGGACAATTAGGGAGGGGGCTATGGCCGAAATGCGATCTTCATAATTTACTCCAGGTATGACTACTGAAAAATTAAAATTTTTCCTAATTGACCTAGAGGAATGGAATTTGCGGGGATCGAAAGGCCGTATTTTTCCACGAATTTTGGTACCGGAATGGACCCATACGGACAATTAGGGAGGGGGCTATGGCCGAAATGCGATCTTCATAATTTACTCCATGTATACTACTGAAAAATTAAAATTTTTCCTAATTGACCTAGAGGAATGGAATTTGCGGGGATCGAAAGGCCGTATTTTTCCACGAATTTTGGTACCGGAATGGACCCATACGGACAATTAGGGAGGGGGCTATGGCCGAAATGCGATCTTCATAATTTACTGCATGTATACTACTCAAAAATAAAATTTTTCCTAATTGACCTAGAGGAATGGAATTTGCGGGGATCGAAAGGCCGTATTTTTCCACGAATTTTGGTACCGGAATGGACCCATACGGACAATTAGGGAGGGGGCTATGGCCGAAATGCGATCTTCATAATTTACTGCATGTATACTACTGAAAAATTAAAATTTTTCCTAATTGACCTAGAGGAATGGAATTTGCGGGGATCGAAAGGCCGTATTTTTCCACGAATTTTGGTACCGGAATGGACCCATACGGACAATTAGGGAGGGGGCTATGGCCGAAATGCGATCTTCATAATTTACTGCATGTATATCTCCTCAAATGTGAAAATTTTTCCTAATTGACCTAGAGGAATGGAATTTGCGGGGATCGAAAGGCCGTATTTTTCCACGAATTTTGGTACCGGAATGGACCCATACGGACAATTAGGGAGGGGGCTATGGCCGAAATGCGATCTTCATAATTTACTGCATGTATATCTCCTCAAATGTAAAATTTTTCCTAATTGACCTAGAGGGATGGAATTTGCGGGGATCGAAAGGCCGTATTTTTCCACGAATTTTGGTACCGGAATGGACCCATACGGACAATTAGGGAGGGGGCTATGGCCGAAATGCGATCTTCATAATTTACTGCATGTATATCTCCTCAAATGTGAAAATTTTTCCTAATTGACCTAGAGGAATGGAATTTGCGGGGATCGAAAGGCCGTATTTTTCCACGAATTTTGGTACCGGAATGGACCCATACGGACAATTAGGGAGGGGGCTATGGCCGAAATGCGATCTTCATAATTTACTGCATGTATGACTACTCAAAAATTAAAATTTTTCCTAATTGACCTAGAGGAATGGAATTTGCGGGGATCGAAAGGCCGTATTTTTCCACGAATTTTGGTACCGGAATGGACCCATACGGACAATTAGGGAGGGGGCTATGGCCGAAATGCGATCTTCATAATTTACTGCATGTATATCTCCTCAAATGTGAAAATTTTTCCTAATTGACCTAGAGGAATGGAATTTGCGGGGATCGAAAGGCCGTATTTTTCCACGAATTTTGGTACCGGAATGGACCCATACGGACAATTAGGGAGGGGGCTATGGCCGAAATGCGATCTTCATAATTTACTGCATGTATATCTCCTCAAATGTGAAAATTTTTCCTAATTGACCTAGAGGGATGGAATTTGCGGGGATCGAAAGGCCGTATTTTTCCACGAATTTTGGTACCGGAATGGACCCATACGGACAATTAGGGAGGGGGCTATGGCCGAAATGCGATCTTCATAATTTACTGCATGTATATCTCCTCAAATGTGAAAATTTTTCCTAATTGGCCTAGAGGGATGGAATTTGCGGGGATCGAAAGGCCGTATTTTTCCACGAATTTTGGTACCGGAATGGACCCATACGGACAATTAGGGAGGGGGCTATGGCCGAAATGCGATCTTCATAATTTACTGCATGTATGACTACTGAAAAATTAAAATTTTTCCTAATTGACCTAGAGGAATGGAATTTGCGGGGATCGAAAGGCCGTATTTTTCCACGAATTTTGGTACCGGAATGGACCCATACGGACAATTAGGGAGGGGGCTATGGCCGAAATGCGATCTTCATAATTTACTGCATGTATACTCCTCAAAAATTAAAATTTTTCCTAATTGACCTAGAGGAATGGAATTTGCGGGGATCGAAAGGCCGTATTTTTCCACGAATTTTGGTACCGGAATGGACCCATACGGACAATTAGGGAGGGGGCTATGGCCGAAATGCGATCTTCATAATTTACTGCATGTATATCTCCTCAAATGTGAAAATTTTTCCTAATTGACCTAGAGGAATGGAATTTGCGGGGATCGAAAGGCCGTATTTTTCCACGAATTTTGGTACCGGAATGGACCCATACGGACAATTAGGGAGGGGGCTATGGCCGAAATGCGATCTTCATAATTTACTGCATGTATACTCCTCAAAATAAAATTTTTCCTAATTGACCTAGAGGAATGGAATTTGCGGGGATCGAAAGGCCGTATTTTTCCACGAATTTTGGTACCGGAATGGACCCATACGGACAATTAGGGAGGGGGCTATGGCCGAAATGCGATCTTCATAATTTACTGCATGTATACTCCTCAAAAATTAAAATTTTTCCTAATTGACCTAGAGGAATGGAATTTGCGGGGATCGAAAGGCCGTATTTTTCCACGAATTTTGGTACCGGAATGGACCCATACGGACAATTAGGGAGGGGGCTATGGCCGAAATGCGATCTTCATAATTTACTGCATGTATGACTACTGAAAAATTGAAATTTTTCCTAATTGACCTAGAGGAATGGAATTTGCGGAGATCGAAAGGCCGTATTTTTCCACGAATTTTGGTACCGGAATGGACCCATACGGACAATTAGGGAGGGGGCTATGGCCGAAATGCGATCTTCATAATTTACTGCATGTATATCTCCTCAAAAATTAAAATTTTTCCTAATTGACCTAGAGGAATGGAATTTGCGGGGATCGAAAGGCCGTATTTTTCCACGAATTTTGGTACCGGAATGGACCCATACGGACAATTAGGGAGGGGGCTATGGCCGAAATGCGATCTTCATAATTTACTGCATGTATACTCCTCAAAAATTAAAATTTTTCCTAATTGACCTAGAGGAATGGAATTTGCGGGGATCGAAAGGCCGTATTTTTCCACGAATTTTGGTACCGGAATGGACCCATACGGACAATTAGGGAGGGGGCTATGGCCGAAATGCGATCTTCATAATTTACTGCATGTATATCTCCTCAAATGTAAAAAATTTTTCCTAATTGACCTAGAGGAATGGAATTTGCGGGGATCGAAAGGCCGTATTTTTCCACGAATTTTGGTACCGGAATGGACCCATACGGACAATTAGGGAGGGGGCTATGGCCGAAATGCGATCTTCATAATTTACTCCATGTATACTACTGAAAAATTAAAATTTTTCCTAATTGACCTAGAGGAATGGAATTTGCGGGGATCGAAAGGCCGTATTTTTCCACGAATTTTGGTACCGGAATGGACCCATACGGACAATTAGGGAGGGGGCTATGGCCGAAATGCGATCTTCATAATTTACTGCATGTATATCTCCTCAAATGTGAAAATTTTTCCTAATTGACCTAGAGGAATGGAATTTGCGGGGATCGAAAGGCCGTATTTTTCCACGAATTTTGGTACCGGAATGGACCCATACGGACAATTAGGGAGGGGGCTATGGCCGAAATGCGATCTTCATAATTTACTCCATGTATGACTACTGAAAAATTAAAATTTTTCCTAATTGACCTAGAGGAATGGAATTTGCGGGGATCGAAAGGCCGTATTTTTCCACGAATTTTGGTACCGGAATGGACCCATACGGACAATTAGGGAGGGGGCTATGGCCGAAATGCGATCTTCATAATTTACTGCATGTATATCTCCTCAAATGTAAAAATTTTTCCTAATTGACCTAGAGGGATGGAATTTGCGGGGATCGAAAGGCCGTATTTTTCCACGAATTTTGGTACCGGAATGGACCCATACGGACAATTAGGGAGGGGGCTATGGCCGAAATGCGATCTTCATAATTTACTGCATGTATATCTCCTCAAATGTGAAAATTTTTCCTAATTGACCTAGAGGAATGGAATTTGCGGGGATCGAAAGGCCGTATTTTTCCACGAATTTTGGTACCGGAATGGACCCATACGGACAATTAGGGAGGGGGCTATGGCCGAAATGCGATCTTCATAATTTACTGCATGTATATCTCCTCAAATGTGAAAATTTTTCCTAATTGACCTAGAGGGATGGAATTTGCGGGGATCGAAAGGCCGTATTTTTCCACGAATTTTGGTACCGGAATGGACCCATACGGACAATTAGGGAGGGGGCTATGGCCGAAATGCGATCTTCATAATTTACTCCAGGTATGACTACTGAAAAATTAAAATTTTTCCTAATTGACCTAGAGGAATGGAATTTGCGGGGATCGAAAGGCCGTATTTTTCCACGAATTTTGGTACCGGAATGGACCCATACGGACAATTAGGGAGGGGGCTATGGCCGAAATGCGATCTTCATAATTTACTGCATGTATACTCCTCAAAAATTAAAATTTTTCCTAATTGACCTAGAGGAATGGAATTTGCGGGGATCGAAAGGCCGTATTTTTCCACGAATTTTGGTACCGGAATGGACCCATACGGACAATTAGGGAGGGGGCTATGGCCGAAATGCGATCTTCATAATTTACTCCATGTATGACTACTGAAAAATTAAAATTTTTCCTAATTGACCTAGAGGAATGGAATTTGCGGGGATCGAAAGGCCGTATTTTTCCACGAATTTTGGTACCGGAATGGACCCATACGGACAATTAGGGAGGGGGCTATGGCCGAAATGCGATCTTCATAATTTACTGCATGTATACTCCTCAAAAATTAAAATTTTTCCTAATTGACCTAGAGGAATGGAATTTGCGGGGATCGAAAGGCCGTATTTTTCCACGAATTTTGGTACCGGAATGGACCCATACGGACAATTAGGGAGGGGGCTATGGCCGAAATGCGATCTTCATAATTTACTCCATGTATGACTACTCAAAAATTAAAATTTTTCCTAATTGACCTAGAGGAATGGAATTTGCGGGGATCGAAAGGCCGTATTTTTCCACGAATTTTGGTACCGGAATGGACCCATACGGACAATTAGGGAGGGGGCTATGGCCGAAATGCGATCTTCATAATTTACTGCATGTATATCTCCTCAAATGTGAAAATTTTTCCTAATTGACCTAGAGGAATGGAATTTGCGGGGATCGAAAGGCCGTATTTTTCCACGAATTTTGGTACCGGAATGGACCCATACGGACAATTAGGGAGGGGGCTATGGCCGAAATGCGATCTTCATAATTTACTCCATGTATGACTACTGAAAAATTAAAATTTTTCCTAATTGACCTAGAGGAATGGAATTTGCGGGGATCGAAAGGCCGTATTTTTCCACGAATTTTGGTACCGGAATGGACCCATACGGACAATTAGGGAGGGGGCTATGGCCGAAATGCGATCTTCATAATTTACTGCATGTATATCTCCTCAAATGTGAAAATTTTTCCTAATTGACCTAGAGGAATGGAATTTGCGGGGATCGAAAGGCCGTATTTTTCCACGAATTTTGGTACCGGAATGGACCCATACGGACAATTAGGGAGGGGGCTATGGCCGAAATGCGATCTTCATAATTTACTGCATGTATATCTCCTCAAATGTAAAAAATTTTTCCTAATTGACCTAGAGGATGGAATTTGCGGGGATCGAAAGGCCGTATTTTTCCACGAATTTTGGTACCGGAATGGACCCATACGGACAATTAGGGAGGGGGCTATGGCCGAAATGCGATCTTCATAATTTACTCCAGGTATGACTACTGAAAAATTAAAATTTTTCCTAATTGACCTAGAGGGATGGAATTTGCGGGGATCGAAAGGCCGTAGTTTTCCACGAATTTTGGTACCGGAATGGACCCATACGGACAATTAGGGAGGGGGCTATGGCCGAAATGCGATCTTTATAATTTACTCCAAGTATGACTACTGAAAAATTAAAATTTTTCCTAATTGACCTAGAGGAATGGAATTTGCGGGGATCGAAAGGCCGTATTTTTCCACGAATTTTGGTACCGGAATGGACCCATACGGACAATTAGGGAGGGGGCTATGGCCGAAATGCGATCTTCATAATTTACTGCATGTATATCTCCTCAAATGTGAAAATTTTTCCTAATTGACCTAGAGGAATGGAATTTGCGGGGATCGAAAGGCCGTATTTTTCCACGAATTTTGGTACCGGAATGGACCCATACGGACAATTAGGGAGGGGGCTATGGCCGAAATGCGATCTTCATAATTTACTGCATGTATATCTCCTCAAAATTTTTCCTAATTGACCTAGAGGGATGGAATTTGCGGGGATCGAAAGGCCGTATTTTTCCACGAATTTTGGTACCGGAATGGACCCATACGGACAATTAGGGAGGGGGCTATGGCCGAAATGCGATCTTCATAATTTACTGCATGTATATCTCCTCAAATGTAAAAAATTTTTCCTAATTGACCTAGAGGATGGAATTTGCGGGGATCGAAAGGCCGTATTTTTCCACGAATTTTGGTACCGGAATGGACCCATACGGACAATTAGGGAGGGGGCTATGGCCGAAATGCGATCTTCATAATTTACTGCATGTATATCTCCTCAAATGTAAAAATTTTTCCTAATTGACCTAGAGGGATGGAATTTGCGGGGATCGAAAGGCCGTATTTTTCCACGAATTTTGGTACCGGAATGGACCCATACGGACAATTAGGGAGGGGGCTATGGCCGAAATGCGATCTTCATAATTTACTCCATGTATGACTACTGAAAAATTAAAATTTTTCCTAATTGACCTAGAGGAATGGAATTTGCGGGGATCGAAAGGCCGTATTTTTCCACGAATTTTGGTACCGGAATGGACCCATACGGACAATTAGGGAGGGGGCTATGGCCGAAATGCGATCTTCATAATTTACTGCATGTATATCTCCTCAAATGTAAAAATTTTTCCTAATTGACCTAGAGGGATGGAATTTGCGGGGATCGAAAGGCCGTATTTTTCCACGAATTTTGGTACCGGAATGGACCCATACGGACAATTAGGGAGGGGGCTATGGCCGAAATGCGATCTTCATAATTTACTGCATGTATATCTCCTCAAATGTGAAAATTTTTCCTAATTGACCTAGAGGAATGGAATTTGCGGGGATCGAAAGGCCGTATTTTTCCACGAATTTTGGTACCGGAATGGACCCATACGGACAATTAGGGAGGGGGCTATGGCCGAAATGCGATCTTCATAATTTACTGCATGTATATCTCCTCAAATGTGAAAATTTTTCCTAATTGACCTAGAGGGATGGAATTTGCGGGGATCGAAAGGCCGTATTTTTCCACGAATTTTGGTACCGGAATGGACCCATACGGACAATTAGGGAGGGGGCTATGGCCGAAATGCGATCTTCATAATTTACTCCATGTATGACTACTGAAAAATTAAAATTTTTCCTAATTGACCTAGAGGAATGGAATTTGCGGGGATCGAAAGGCCGTATTTTTCCACGAATTTTGGTACCGGAATGGACCCATACGGACAATTAGGGAGGGGGCTATGGCCGAAATGCGATCTTCATAATTTACTCCATGTATGACTACTGAAAAATTAAAATTTTTCCTAATTGACCTAGAGGAATGGAATTTGCGGGGATCGAAAGGCCGTATTTTTCCACGAATTTTGGTACCGGAATGGACCCATACGGACAATTAGGGAGGGGGCTATGGCCGAAATGCGATCTTCATAATTTACTCCATGTATACTCCTCAAAAATTAAAATTTTTCCTAATTGACCTAGAGGAATGGAATTTGCGGGGATCGAAAGGCCGTATTTTTCCACGAATTTTGGTACCGGAATGGACCCATACGGACAATTAGGGAGGGGGCTATGGCCGAAATGCGATCTTCATAATTTACTGCATGTATATCTCCTCAAATGTGAAAATTTTTCCTAATTGACCTAGAGGGATGGAATTTGCGGGGATCGAAAGGCCGTATTTTTCCACGAATTTTGGTACCGGAATGGACCCATACGGACAATTAGGGAGGGGGCTATGGCCGAAATGCGATCTTCATAATTTACTGCATGTATATCTCCTCAAATGTGAAAATTTTTCCTAATTGACCTAGAGGAATGGAATTTGCGGGGATCGAAAGGCCGTATTTTTCCACGAATTTTGGTACCGGAATGGACCCATACGGACAATTAGGGAGGGGGCTATGGCCGAAATGCGATCTTCATAATTTACTGCATGTATATCTCCTCAAATGTAAAAAATTTTTCCTAATTGACCTAGAGGATGGAATTTGCGGGGATCGAAAGGCCGTATTTTTCCACGAATTTTGGTACCGGAATGGACCCATACGGACAATTAGGGAGGGGGCTATGGCCGAAATGCGATCTTCATAATTTACTCCATGTATGACTACTGAAAAATTAAAATTTTTCCTAATTGACCTAGAGGAATGGAATTTGCGGGGATCGAAAGGCCGTATTTTTCCACGAATTTTGGTACCGGAATGGACCCATACGGACAATTAGGGAGGGGGCTATGGCCGAAATGCGATCTTCATAATTTACTGCATGTATACTCCTCAAATGTGAAAATTTTTCCTAATTGACCTAGAGGATGGAATTTGCGGGGATCGAAAGGCCGTATTTTTCCACGAATTTTGGTACCGGAATGGACCCATACGGACAATTAGGGAGGGGGCTATGGCCGAAATGCGATCTTCATAATTTACTCCAGGTATGACTACTGAAAAATTAAAATTTTTCCTAATTGACCTAGAGGAATGGAATTTGCGGGGATCGAAAGGCCGTATTTTTCCACGAATTTTGGTACCGGAATGGACCCATACGGACAATTAGGGAGGGGGCTATGGCCGAAATGCGATCTTCATAATTTACTGCATGTATATCTCCTCAAATGTAAAAATTTTTCCTAATTGACCTAGAGGGATGGAATTTGCGGGGATCGAAAGGCCGTATTTTTCCACGAATTTTGGTACCGGAATGGACCCATACGGACAATTAGGGAGGGGGCTATGGCCGAAATGCGATCTTCATAATTTACTGCATGTATATCTCCTCAAATGTGAAAATTTTTCCTAATTGACCTAGAGGAATGGAATTTGCGGGGATCGAAAGGCCGTATTTTTCCACGAATTTTGGTACCGGAATGGACCCATACGGACAATTAGGGAGGGGGCTATGGCCGAAATGCGATCTTCATAATTTACTGCATGTATATCTCCTCAAATGTGAAAATTTTTCCTAATTGACCTAGAGGGATGGAATTTGCGGGGATCGAAAGGCCGTATTTTTCCACGAATTTTGGTACCGGAATGGACCCATACGGACAATTAGGGAGGGGGCTATGGCCGAAATGCGATCTTCATAATTTACTCCAGTATGACTACTGAAAAATTAAAATTTTTCCTAATTGACCTAGAGGAATGGAATTTGCGGGGATCGAAAGGCCGTATTTTTCCACGAATTTTGGTACCGGAATGGACCCATACGGACAATTAGGGAGGGGGCTATGGCCGAAATGCGATCTTCATAATTTACTGCATGTATGACTACTGAAAAATTAAAATTTTTCCTAATTGACCTAGAGGAATGGAATTTGCGGGGATCGAAAGGCCGTATTTTTCCACGAATTTTGGTACCGGAATGGACCCATACGGACAATTAGGGAGGGGGCTATGGCCGAAATGCGATCTTCATAATTTACTGCATGTATGACTACTGAAAAATTAAAATTTTTCCTAATTGACCTAGAGGAATGGAATTTGCGGGGATCGAAAGGCCGTATTTTTCCACGAATTTTGGTACCGGAATGGACCCATACGGACAATTAGGGAGGGGGCTATGGCCGAAATGCGATCTTCATAATTTACTCCAAGTATGACTACTGAAAAATTAAAATTTTTCCTAATTGACCTAGAGGAATGGAATTTGCGGGGATCGAAAGGCCGTATTTTTCCACGAATTTTGGTACCGGAATGGACCCATACGGACAATTAGGGAGGGGGCTATGGCCGAAATGCGATCTTCATAATTTACTGCATGTATATCTCCTCAAATGTGAAAATTTTTCCTAATTGACCTAGAGGAATGGAATTTGCGGGGATCGAAAGGCCGTATTTTTCCACGAATTTTGGTACCGGAATGGACCCATACGGACAATTAGGGAGGGGGCTATGGCCGAAATGCGATCTTCATAATTTACTGCATGTATATCTCCTCAAATTTTTCCTAATTGACCTAGAGGGATGGAATTTGCGGGGATCGAAAGGCCGTATTTTTCCACGAATTTTGGTACCGGAATGGACCCATACGGACAATTAGGGAGGGGGCTATGGCCGAAATGCGATCTTCATAATTTACTGCATGTATATCTCCTCAAACGTAAAAAATTTTTCCTAATTGACCTAGAGGAATGGAATTTGCGGGGATCGAAAGGCCGTATTTTTCCACGAATTTTGGTACCGGAATGGACCCATACGGACAATTAGGGAGGGGGCTATGGCCGAAATGCGATCTTCATAATTTACTCCAGGTATGACTACTGAAAAATTAAAATTTTTCCTAATTGACCTAGAGGAATGGAATTTGCGGGGATCGAAAGGCCGTATTTTTCCACGAATTTTGGTACCGGAATGGACCCATACGGACAATTAGGGAGGGGGCTATGGCCGAAATGCGATCTTCATAATTTACTGCATGTATATCTCCTCAAATGTAAAAATTTTTCCTAATTGACCTAGAGGGATGGAATTTGCGGGGATCGAAAGGCCGTATTTTTCCACGAATTTTGGTACCGGAATGGACCCATACGGACAATTAGGGAGGGGGCTATGGCCGAAATGCGATCTTCATAATTTACTGCATGTATATCTCCTCAAATGTGAAAATTTTTCCTAATTGACCTAGAGGAATGGAATTTGCGGGGATCGAAAGGCCGTATTTTTCCACGAATTTTGGTACCGGAATGGACCCATACGGACAATTAGGGAGGGGGCTATGGCCGAAATGCGATCTTCATAATTTACTGCATGTATATCTCCTCAAATGTGAAAATTTTTCCTAATTGACCTAGAGGATGGAATTTGCGGGGATCGAAAGGCCGTATTTTTCCACGAATTTTGGTACCGGAATGGACCCATACGGACAATTAGGGAGGGGGCTATGGCCGAAATGCGATCTTCATAATTTACTCCAGGTATGACTACTGAAAAATTAAAATTTTTCCTAATTGACCTAGAGGAATGGAATTTGCGGGGATCGAAAGGCCGTATTTTTCCACGAATTTTGGTACCGGAATGGACCCATACGGACAATTAGGGAGGGGGCTATGGCCGAAATGCGATCTTCATAATTTACTCCATGTATGACTACTGAAAAATTAAAATTTTTCCTAATTGACCTAGAGGAATGGAATTTGCGGGGATCGAAAGGCCGTATTTTTCCACGAATTTTGGTACCGGAATGGACCCATACGGACAATTAGGGAGGGGGCTATGGCCGAAATGCGATCTTCATAATTTACTCCAGGTATGACTACTGAAAAATTAAAATTTTTCCTAATTGACCTAGAGGAATGGAATTTGCGGGGATCGAAAGGCCGTATTTTTCCACGAATTTTGGTACCGGAATGGACCCATACGGACAATTAGGGAGGGGGCTATGGCCGAAATGCGATCTTCATAATTTACTCCATGTATGACTACTGAAAAATTAAAATTTTTCCTAATTGACCTAGAGGAATGGAATTTGCGGGGATCGAAAGGCCGTATTTTTCCACGAATTTTGGTACCGGAATGGACCCATACGGACAATTAGGGAGGGGGCTATGGCCGAAATGCGATCTTCATAATTTACTGCATGTATATCTCCTCAAATGTGAAAATTTTTCCTAATTGACCTAGAGGAATGGAATTTGCGGGGATCGAAAGGCCGTATTTTTCCACGAATTTTGGTACCGGAATGGACCCATACGGACAATTAGGGAGGGGGCTATGGCCGAAATGCGATCTTCATAATTTACTGCCTGTATATCTCCTCAAATTTTTCCTAATTGACCTAGAGGGATGGAATTTGCGGGGATCGAAAGGCCGTATTTTTCCACGAATTTTGGTACCGGAATGGACCCATACGGACAATTAGGGAGGGGGCTATGGCCGAAATGCGATCTTCATAATTTACTGCCTGTATATCTCCTCAAATTTTTCCTAATTGACCTAGAGGAATGGAATTTGCGGGGATCGAAAGGCCGTATTTTTCCACGAATTTTGGTACCGGAATGGACCCATACGGACAATTAGGGAGGGGGCTATGGCCGAAATGCGATCTTCATAATTTACTGCATGTATATCTCCTCAAATGTGAAAATTTTTCCTAATTGACCTAGAGGGATGGAATTTGCGGGGATCGAAAGGCCGTATTTTTCCACGAATTTTGGTACCGGAACGGACCCATGCGGACAATTAGGGAGGGGGCTATGGCCGAAATGCGATCTTCATAATTTACTGCATGTATATCTCCTCAATGTGAAAATTTTTCCTAATTGGCCTAGAGGGATGGAATTTGCGGGGATCGAAAGGCCGTATTTTTCCACGAATTTTGGTACCGGAATGGACCCATACGGACAATTAGGGAGGGGGCTATGGCCGAAATGCGATCTTCATAATTTACTCCAGGTATGACTACTGAAAAATTAAAATTTTTCCTAATTGACCTAGAGGAATGGAATTTGCGGGGATCGAAAGGCCGTATTTTTCCACGAATTTTGGTACCGGAATGGACCCATACGGACAATTAGGGAGGGGGCTATGGCCGAAATGCGATCTTCATAATTTACTGCATGTATGACTACTGAAAAATTAAAATTTTTCCTAATTGACCTAGAGGAATGGAATTTGCGGGGATCGAAAGGCCGTATTTTTCCACGAATTTTGGTACCGGAATGGACCCATACGGACAATTAGGGAGGGGGCTATGGCCGAAATGCGATCTTCATAATTTACTCCAGGTATGACTACTGAAAAATTAAAATTTTTCCTAATTGACCTAGAGGAATGGAATTTGCGGGGATCGAAAGGCCGTATTTTTCCACGAATTTTGGTACCGGAATGGACCCATACGGACAATTAGGGAGGGGGCTATGGCCGAAATGCGATCTTCATAATTTACTGCATGTATATCTCCTCAAATGTGAAAATTTTTCCTAATTGACCTAGAGGGATGGAATTTGCGGGGATCGAAAGGCCGTATTTTTCCACGAATTTTGGTACCGGAATGGACCCATACGGACAATTAGGGAGGGGGCTATGGCCGAAATGCGATCTTCATAATTTACTCCATGTATGACTACTGAAAAATTAAAATTTTTCCTAATTGACCTAGAGGAATGGAATTTGCGGGGATCGAAAGGCCGTATTTTTCCACGAATTTTGGTACCGGAATGGACCCATACGGACAATTAGGGAGGGGGCTATGGCCGAAATGCGATCTTCATAATTTACTCCAAGTATGACTACTGAAAAATTAAAATTTTTCCTAATTGACCTAGAGGAATGGAATTTGCGGGGATCGAAAGGCCGTATTTTTCCACGAATTTTGGTACCGGAATGGACCCATACGGACAATTAGGGAGGGGGCTATGGCCGAAATGCGATCTTCATAATTTACTCCAAGTATGACTACTGAATAATTAAAATTTTTCCTAATTTACCTAGAGGAATGGAATTTGCGGGGATCGAAAGGCCGTATTTTTCCACGAATTTTGGTACCGGAATGGACCCATACGGACAATTAGGGAGGGGGCTATGGCCGAAATGCGATCTTCATAATTTACAGCATGTATATCTCCTCAAATGTAAAAAATTTTTCCTAATTGACCTAGAGGGATGGAATTTGCGGGGATCGAAAGGCCGTATTTTTCCACGAATTTTGGTACCGGAATGGACCCATACGGACAATTAGGGAGGGGGCTATGGCCGAAATGCGATCTTCATAATTTACTGCATGTATATCTCCTCAAATGTGAAAATTTTTCCTAATTGACCTAGAGGAATGGAATTTGCGGGGATCGAAAGGCCGTATTTTTCCACGAATTTTGGTACCGGAATGGACCCATACGGACAATTAGGGAGGGGGCTATGGCCGAAATGCGATCTTCATAATTTACTGCATGTATATCTCCTCAAATGTGAAAATTTTTCCTAATTGACCTAGAGGAATGGAATTTGCGGGGATCGAAAGGCCGTATTTTTCCACGAATTTTGGTACCGGAATGGACCCATACGGACAATTAGGGAGGGGGCTATGGCCGAAATGCGATCTTCATAATTTACTGCATGTATGACTACTGAAAAATTAAAATTTTTCCTAATTGACCTAGAGGAATGGAATTTGCGGGGATCGAAAGGCCGTATTTTTCCACGAATTTTGGTACCGGAATGGACCCATACGGACAATTAGGGAGGGGGCTATGGCCGAAATGCGATCTTCATAATTTACTGCATGTATATCTCCTCAAATGTGAAAATTTTTCCTAATTGACCTAGAGGGATGGAATTTGCGGGGATCGAAAGGCCGTATTTTTCCACGAATTTTGGTACCGGAATGGACCCATACGGACAATTAGGGAGGGGGCTATGGCCGAAATGCGATCTTCATAATTTACTGCATGTATATCTCCTCAAAATGAAAATTTTTCCTAATTGACCTAGAGGGATGGAATTTGCGGGGATCGAAAGGCCGTATTTTTCCACGAATTTTGGTACCGGAATGGACCCATACGGACAATTAGGGAGGGGGCTATGGCCGAAATGCGATCTTCATAATTTACTGCATGTATATCTCCTCAAATGTGAAAATTTTTCCTAATTGGCCTAGAGGGATGGAATTTGCGGGGATCGAAAGGCCGTATTTTTCCACGAATTTTGGTACCGGAATGGACCCATACGGACAATTAGGGAGGGGGCTATGGCCGAAATGCGATCTTCATAATTTACTGCATGTATGACTACTGAAAAATTAAAATTTTTCCTAATTGACCTAGAGGAATGGAATTTGCGGGGATCGAAAGGCCGTATTTTTCCACGAATTTTGGTACCGGAATGGACCCATACGGACAATTAGGGAGGGGGCTATGGCCGAAATGCGATCTTCATAATTTACTCCAAGTATGACTACTGAAAAATTAAAATTTTTCCTAATTGACCTAGAGGAATGGAATTTGCGGGGATCGAAAGGCCGTATTTTTCCACGAATTTTGGTACCGGAATGGACCCATACGGACAATTAGGGAGGGGGCTATGGCCGAAATGCGATCTTCATAATTTACTGCATGTATATCTCCTCAAATGTGAAAAATTTTTCCTAATTGACCTAGAGGGATGGAATTTGCGGGGATCGAAAGGCCGTATTTTTCCACGAATTTTGGTACCGGAATGGACCCATACGGACAATTAGGGAGGGGGCTATGGCCGAAATGCGATCTTCATAATTTACTCCATGTATGACTACTGAAAAATTAAAATTTTTCCTAATTGACCTAGAGGAATGGAATTTGCGGGGATCGAAAGGCCGTATTTTTCCACGAATTTTGGTACCGGAATGGACCCATACGGACAATTAGGGAGGGGGCTATGGCCGAAATGCGATCTTCATAATTTACTCCATGTATGACTACTGAAAAATTAAAATTTTTCCTAATTGACCTAGAGGAATGGAATTTGCGGGGATCGAAAGGCCGTATTTTTCCACGAATTTTGGTACCGGAATGGACCCATACGGACAATTAGGGAGGGGGCTATGGCCGAAATGCGATCTTCATAATTTACTGCATGTATATCTCCTCAAATGTAAAAAATTTTTCCTAATTGACCTAGAGGAATGGAATTTGCGGGGATCGAAAGGCGGTATTTTTCCACGAATTTTGGTACCGGAATGGACCCATACGGACAATTAGGGAGGGGGCTATGGCCGAAATGCGATCTTCATAATTTACTGCATGTATATCTCCTCAAATGTGAAAATTTTTCCTAATTGACCTAGAGGGATGGAATTTGCGGGATCGAAAGGCCGTATTTTTCCACGAATTTTGGTACCGGAATGGACCCATACGGACAATTAGGGAGGGGGCTATGGCCGAAATGCGATCTTCATAATTTACTGCATGTATATCTCCTCAAATGTAAAAAATTTTTCCTAATTGACCTAGAGGGATGGAATTTGCGGGGATCGAAAGGCCGTATTTTTCCACGAATTTTGGTACCGGAATGGACCCATACGGACAATTAGGGAGGGGGCTATGGCCGAAATGCGATCTTCATAATTTACTCCAGGTATGACTACTGAAAAATTAAAATTTTTCCTAATTGACCTAGAGGAATGGAATTTGCGGGGATCGAAAGGCCGTATTTTTCCACGAATTTTGGTACCGGAATGGACCCATACGGACAATTAGGGAGGGGGCTATGGCCGAAATGCGATCTTCATAATTTACTGCATGTATATCTCCTCAAATGTGAAAATTTTTCCTAATTGACCTAGAGGAATGGAATTTGCGGGGATCGAAAGGCCGTATTTTTCCACGAATTTTGGTACCGGAATGGACCCATACGGACAATTAGGGAGGGGGCTATGGCCGAAATGCGATCTTCATAATTTACTGCATGTATATCTCCTCAAATGTGAAAATTTTTCCTAATTGACCTAGAGGAATGGAATTTGCGGGGATCGAAAGGCCGTATTTTTCCACGAATTTTGGTACCGGAATGGACCCATACGGACAATTAGGGAGGGGGCTATGGCCGAAATGCGATCTTCATAATTTACTCCAGGTATGACTACTGAAAAATTAAAATTTTTCCTAATTGACCTAGAGGAATGGAATTTGCGGGGATCGAAAGGCCGTATTTTTCCACGAATTTTGGTACCGGAATGGACCCATACGGACAATTAGGGAGGGGGCTATGGCCGAAATGCGATCTTCATAATTTACTGCATGTATACTCCTCAAAAATTAAAATTTTTCCTAATTGACCTAGAGGAATGGAATTTGCGGGGATCGAAAGGCCGTATTTTTCCACGAATTTTGGTACCGGAATGGACCCATACGGACAATTAGGGAGGGGGCTATGGCCGAAATGCGATCTTCATAATTTACTCCATGTATATCTCCTCAAATTAAAATTTTTCCTAATTGACCTAGAGGAATGGAATTTGCGGGGATCGAAAGGCCGTATTTTTCCACGAATTTTGGTACCGGAATGGACCCATACGGACAATTAGGGAGGGGGCTATGGCCGAAATGCGATCTTCATAATTTACTGCATGTATATCTCCTCAAATGTGAAAATTTTTCCTAATTGACCTAGAGGAATGGAATTTGCGGGGATCGAAAGGCCGTATTTTTCCACGAATTTTGGTACCGGAATGGACCCATACGGACAATTAGGGAGGGGGCTATGGCCGAAATGCGATCTTCATAATTTACTCCAGGTATGACTACTGAAAAATTAAAATTTTTCCTAATTGACCTAGAGGAATGGAATTTGCGGGGATCGAAAGGCCGTATTTTTCCACGAATTTTGGTACCGGAATGGACCCATACGGACAATTAGGGAGGGGGCTATGGCCGAAATGCGATCTTCATAATTTACTGCCTGTATATCTCCTCAATAATTAAAATTTTTCCTAATTGACCTAGAGGAATGGAATTTGCGGGGATCGAAAGGCCGTATTTTTCCACGAATTTTGGTACCGGAATGGACCCATACGGACAATTAGGGAGGGGGCTATGGCCGAAATGCGATCTTCATAATTTACTGCATGTATATCTCCTCAAATGTGAAAATTTTTCCTAATTGACCTAGAGGAATGGAATTTGCGGGGATCGAAAGGCCGTATTTTTCCACGAATTTTGGTACCGGAATGGACCCATACGGACAATTAGGGAGGGGGCTATGGCCGAAATGCGATCTTCATAATTTACTGCATGTATACTCCTCAAATGTGAAAATTTTTCCTAATTGACCTAGAGGAATGGAATTTGCGGGGATCGAAAGGCCGTATTTTTCCACGAATTTTGGTACCGGAATGGACCCATACGGACAATTAGGGAGGGGGCTATGGCCGAAATGCGATCTTCATAATTTACTGCATGTATGACTACTGAAAAATTAAAATTTTTCCTAATTGACCTAGAGGAATGGAATTTGCGGGGATCGAAAGGCCGTATTTTTCCACGAATTTTGGTACCGGAATGGACCCATACGGACAATTAGGGAGGGGGCTATGGCCGAAATGCGATCTTCATAATTTACTCCATGTATGACTACTGAAAAATTAAAATTTTTCCTAATTGACCTAGAGGAATGGAATTTGCGGGGATCGAAAGGCCGTATTTTTCCACGAATTTTGGTACCGGAATGGACCCATACGGACAATTAGGGAGGGGGCTATGGCCGAAATGCGATCTTCATAATTTACTGCATGTATATCTCCTCAAATGTGAAAATTTTTCCTAATTGACCTAGAGGGATGGAATTTGCGGGGATCGAAAGGCCGTATTTTTCCACGAATTTTGGTACCGGAATGGACCCATACGGACAATTAGGGAGGGGGCTATGGCCGAAATGCGATCTTCATAATTTACTCCATGTATGACTACTGAAAAATTAAAATTTTTCCTAATTGACCTAGAGGAATGGAATTTGCGGGGATCGAAAGGCCGTATTTTTCCACGAATTTTGGTACCGGAATGGACCCATACGGACAATTAGGGAGGGGGCTATGGCCGAAATGCGATCTTCATAATTTACTGCATGTATATCTCCTCAAAAATGAAAATTTTTCCTAATTGACCTAGAGGAATGGAATTTGCGGGGATCGAAAGGCCGTATTTTTCCACGAATTTTGGTACCGGAATGGACCCATACGGACAATTAGGGAGGGGGCTATGGCCGAAATGCGATCTTCATAATTTACTCCATGTATGACTACTGAAAAATTAAAATTTTTCCTAATTGACCTAGAGGAATGGAATTTGCGGGGATCGAAAGGCCGTATTTTTCCACGAATTTTGGTACCGGAATGGACCCATACGGACAATTAGGGAGGGGGCTATGGCCGAAATGCGATCTTCATAATTTACTGCATGTATATCTCCTCAAATGTAAAAATTTTTCCTAATTGACCTAGAGGGATGGAATTTGCGGGGATCGAAAGGCCGTATTTTTCCACGAATTTTGGTACCGGAATGGACCCATACGGACAATTAGGGAGGGGGCTATGGCCGAAATGCGATCTTCATAATTTACTGCATGTATACTACTGAAAAATTAAAATTTTTCCTAATTGACCTAGAGGAATGGAATTTGCGGGGATCGAAAGGCCGTATTTTTCCACGAATTTTGGTACCGGAATGGACCCATACGGACAATTAGGGAGGGGGCTATGGCCGAAATGCGATCTTCATAATTTACTGCATGTATATCTCCTCAAATGTGAAAATTTTTCCTAATTGACCTAGAGGAATGGAATTTGCGGGGATCGAAAGGCCGTATTTTTCCACGAATTTTGGTACCGGAATGGACCCATACGGACAATTAGGGAGGGGGCTATGGCCGAAATGCGATCTTCATAATTTACTGCATGTATGACTCCTGAAAAATTAAAATTTTTCCTAATTGACCTAGAGGAATGGAATTTGCGGGGATCGAAAGGCCGTATTTTTCCACGAATTTTGGTACCGGAATGGACCCATACGGACAATTAGGGAGGGGGCTATGGCCGAAATGCGATCTTCATAATTTACTGCATGTATATCTACTCAAATGTGAAAATTTTTCCTAATTGACCTAGAGGAATGGAATTTGCGGGGATCGAAAGGCCGTATTTTTCCACGAATTTTGGTACCGGAATGGACCCATACGGACAATTAGGGAGGGGGCTATGGCCGAAATGCGATCTTCATAATTTACTGCATGTATATCTCCTCAAATGTGAAAATTTTTCCTAATTGACCTAGAGGAATGGAATTTGCGGGGATCGAAAGGCCGTATTTTTCCACGAATTTTGGTACCGGAATGGACCCATACGGACAATTAGGGAGGGGGCTATGGCCGAAATGCGATCTTCATAATTTACTGCATGTATACTACTCAAATTAAAATTTTTCCTAATTGACCTAGAGGAATGGAATTTGCGGGGATCGAAAGGCCGTATTTTTCCACGAATTTTGGTACCGGAATGGACCCATACGGACAATTAGGGAGGGGGCTATGGCCGAAATGCGATCTTCATAATTTACTGCATGTATATCTCCTCAAAAATTAAAATTTTTCCTAATTGACCTAGAGGAATGGAATTTGCGGGGATCGAAAGGCCGTATTTTTCCACGAATTTTGGTACCGGAATGGACCCATACGGACAATTAGGGAGGGGGCTATGGCCGAAATGCGATCTTCATAATTTACTGCATGTATATCTCCTCAAATGTGAAAATTTTTCCTAATTGACCTAGAGGGATGGAATTTGCGGGGATCGAAAGGCCGTATTTTTCCACGAATTTTGGTACCGGAATGGACCCATACGGACAATTAGGGAGGGGGCTATGGCCGAAATGCGATCTTCATAATTTACTCCATGTATGACTCCTGAAAAATTAAAATTTTTCCTAATTGACCTAGAGGAATGGAATTTGCGGGGATCGAAAGGCCGTATTTTTCCACGAATTTTGGTACCGGAATGGACCCATACGGACAATTAGGGAGGGGGCTATGGCCGAAATGCGATCTTCATAATTTACTCCATGTATGACTACTGAAAAATTAAAATTTTTCCTAATTGACCTAGAGGAATGGAATTTGCGGGGATCGAAAGGCCGTATTTTTCCACGAATTTTGGTACCGGAATGGACCCATACGGACAATTAGGGAGGGGGCTATGGCCGAAATGCGATCTTCATAATTTACTGCATGTATGACTCCTGAAAATTAAAATTTTTCCTAATTGACCTAGAGGAATGGAATTTGCGGGGATCGAAAGGCCGTATTTTTCCACGAATTTTGGTACCGGAATGGACCCATACGGACAATTAGGGAGGGGGCTATGGCCGAAATGCGATCTTCATAATTTACTGCATGTATATCTCCTCAAATGTAAAAAATTTTTCCTAATTGACCTAGAGGAATGGAATTTGCGGGGATCGAAAGGCCGTATTTTTCCACGAATTTTGGTACCGGAATGGACCCATACGGACAATTAGGGAGGGGGCTATGGCCGAAATGCGATCTTCATAATTTACTGCATGTATATCTCCTCAAATGTGAAAATTTTTCCTAATTGACCTAGAGGAATGGAATTTGCGGGGATCGAAAGGCCGTATTTTTCCACGAATTTTGGTACCGGAATGGACCCATACGGACAATTAGGGAGGGGGCTATGGCCGAAATGCGATCTTCATAATTTACTGCATGTATATCTCCTCAAATGTAAAAATTTTTCCTAATTGACCTAGAGGAATGGAATTTGCGGGGATCGAAAGGCCGTATTTTTCCACGAATTTTGGTACCGGAATGGACCCATACGGACAATTAGGGAGGGGGCTATGGCCGAAATGCGATCTTCATAATTTACTCCATGTATGACTACTGAAAAATTAAAATTTTTCCTAATTGACCTAGAGGAATGGAATTTGCGGGGATCGAAAGGCCGTATTTTTCCACGAATTTTGGTACCGGAATGGACCCATACGGACAATTAGGGAGGGGGCTATGGCCGAAATGCGATCTTCATAATTTACTGCATGTATATCTCCTCAAATGTGAAAATTTTTCCTAATTGACCTAGAGGAATGGAATTTGCGGGGATCGAAAGGCCGTATTTTTCCACGAATTTTGGTACCGGAATGGACCCATACGGACAATTAGGGAGGGGGCTATGGCCGAAATGCGATCTTCATAATTTACTGCATGTATATCTCCTCAAATGTGAAAATTTTTCCTAATTGACCTAGAGGAATGGAATTTGCGGGGATCGAAAGGCCGTATTTTTCCACGAATTTTGGTACCGGAATGGACCCATACGGACAATTAGGGAGGGGGCTATGGCCGAAATGCGATCTTCATAATTTACTCCATGTATGACTACTGAAAAATTAAAATTTTTCCTAATTGACCTAGAGGAATGGAATTTGCGGGGATCGAAAGGCCGTATTTTTCCACGAATTTTGGTACCGGAATGGACCCATACGGACAATTAGGGAGGGGGCTATGGCCGAAATGCGATCTTCATAATTTACTGCATGTATGACTACTGAAAAATTAAAATTTTTCCTAATTGACCTAGAGGAATGGAATTTGCGGGGATCGAAAGGCCGTATTTTTCCACGAATTTTGGTACCGGAATGGACCCATACGGACAATTAGGGAGGGGGCTATGGCCGAAATGCGATCTTCATAATTTACTGCATGTATATCTCCTCCTATGTGAAAATTTTTCCTAATTGACCTAGAGGAATGGAATTTGCGGGGATCGAAAGGCCGTATTTTTCCACGAATTTTGGTACCGGAATGGACCCATACGGACAATTAGGGAGGGGGCTATGGCCGAAATGCGATCTTCATAATTTACTGCATGTATATCACTCAAATGTGAAAATTTTTCCTAATTGACCTAGAGGAATGGAATTTGCGGGGATCGAAAGGCCGTATTTTTCCACGAATTTTGGTACCGGAATGGACCCATACGGACAATTAGGGAGGGGGCTATGGCCGAAATGCGATCTTCATAATTTACTCCAGGTATGACTACTGAAAAATTAAAATTTTTCCTAATTGACCTAGAGGAATGGAATTTGCGGGGATCGAAAGGCCGTATTTTTCCACGAATTTTGGTACCGGAATGGACCCATACGGACAATTAGGGAGGGGGCTATGGCCGAAATGCGATCTTCATAATTTACTGCATGTATGACTCCTGAAAAATTAAAATTTTTCCTAATTGACCTAGAGGAATGGAATTTGCGGGGATCGAAAGGCCGTATTTTTCCACGAATTTTGGTACCGGAATGGACCCATACGGACAATTAGGGAGGGGGCTATGGCCGAAATGCGATCTTCATAATTTACTGCATGTATATCTCCTCAATGTGAAAATTTTTCCTAATTGACCTAGAGGGATGGAATTTGCGGGGATCGAAAGGCCGTATTTTTCCACGAATTTTGGTACCGGAATGGACCCATACGGACAATTAGGGAGGGGGCTATGGCCGAAATGCGATCTTCATAATTTACTGCATGTATACTCCTCAAAATTAAAATTTTTCCTAATTGACCTAGAGGAATGGAATTTGCGGGGATCGAAAGGCCGTATTTTTCCACGAATTTTGGTACCGGAATGGACCCATACGGACAATTAGGGAGGGGGCTATGGCCGAAATGCGATCTTCATAATTTACTGCATGTATACTACTGAAAAATTAAAATTTTTCCTAATTGACCTAGAGGAATGGAATTTGCGGGGATCGAAAGGCCGTATTTTTCCACGAATTTTGGTACCGGAATGGACCCATACGGACAATTAGGGAGGGGGCTATGGCCGAAATGCGATCTTCATAATTTACTGCATGTATACTCCTGAATAATTAAAATTTTTCCTAATTGACCTAGAGGAATGGAATTTGCGGGGATCGAAAGGCCGTATTTTTCCACGAATTTTGGTACCGGAATGGACCCATACGGACAATTAGGGAGGGGGCTATGGCCGAAATGCGATCTTCATAATTTACTGCATGTATATCTCCTCAAATGTAAAAAATTTTTCCTAATTGACCTAGAGGATGGAATTTGCGGGGATCGAAAGGCCGTATTTTTCCACGAATTTTGGTACCGGAATGGACCCATACGGACAATTAGGGAGGGGGCTATGGCCGAAATGCGATCTTCATAATTTACTGCATGTATATCTCCTCAAATGTAAAATTTTTCCTAATTGACCTAGAGGATGGAATTTGCGGGGATCGAAAGGCCGTATTTTTCCACGAATTTTGGTACCGGAATGGACCCATACGGACAATTAGGGAGGGGGCTATGGCCGAAATGCGATCTTCATAATTTACTGCATGTATATCTCCTCAAATGTAAAAATTTTTCCTAATTGACCTAGAGGGATGGAATTTGCGGGGATCGAAAGGCCGTATTTTTCCACGAATTTTGGTACCGGAATGGACCCATACGGACAATTAGGGAGGGGGCTATGGCCGAAATGCGATCTTCATAATTTACTCCATGTATGACTCCTGAAAAATTAAAATTTTTCCTAATTGACCTAGAGGAATGGAATTTGCGGGGATCGAAAGGCCGTATTTTTCCACGAATTTTGGTACCGGAATGGACCCATACGGACAATTAGGGAGGGGGCTATGGCCGAAATGCGATCTTCATAATTTACTGCATGTATATCTCCTCAAATGTGAAAATTTTTCCTAATTGACCTAGAGGAATGGAATTTGCGGGGATCGAAAGGCCGTATTTTTCCACGAATTTTGGTACCGGAATGGACCCATACGGACAATTAGGGAGGGGGCTATGGCCGAAATGCGATCTTCATAATTTACTGCATGTATATCTCCTCAAATGTGAAAATTTTTCCTAATTGACCTAGAGGAATGGAATTTGCGGGGATCGAAAGGCCGTATTTTTCCACGAATTTTGGTACCGGAATGGACCCATACGGACAATTAGGGAGGGGGCTATGGCCGAAATGCGATCTTCATAATTTACTCCAGGTATGACTACTGAAAAATTAAAATTTTTCCTAATTGACCTAGAGGAATGGAATTTGCGGGGATCGAAAGGCCGTATTTTTCCACGAATTTTGGTACCGGAATGGACCCATACGGACAATTAGGGAGGGGGCTATGGCCGAAATGCGATCTTCATAATTTACTGCATGTATGACTACTGAAAAATTAAAATTTTTCCTAATTGACCTAGAGGAATGGAATTTGCGGGGATCGAAAGGCCGTATTTTTCCACGAATTTTGGTACCGGAATGGACCCATACGGACAATTAGGGAGGGGGCTATGGCCGAAATGCGATCTTCATAATTTACTGCATGTATATCTCCTCAAGGGTGAAAATTTTTCCTAATTGACCTAGAGGAATGGAATTTGCGGGGATCGAAAGGCCGTATTTTTCCACGAATTTTGGTACCGGAATGGACCCATACGGACAATTAGGGAGGGGGCTATGGCCGAAATGCGATCTTCATAATTTACTGCATGTATGACTACTGAAAAATTAAAATTTTTCCTAATTGACCTAGAGGAATGGAATTTGCGGGGATCGAAAGGCCGTATTTTTCCACGAATTTTGGTACCGGAATGGACCCATACGGACAATTAGGGAGGGGGCTATGGCCGAAATGCGATCTTCATAATTTACTCCATGTATGACTACTGAAAAATTAAAATTTTTCCTAATTGACCTAGAGGAATGGAATTTGCGGGGATCGAAAGGCCGTATTTTTCCACGAATTTTGGTACCGGAATGGACCCATACGGACAATTAGGGAGGGGGCTATGGCCGAAATGCGATCTTCATAATTTACTGCATGTATATCTCCTCAAATGTAAAAATTTTTCCTAATTGACCTAGAGGAATGGAATTTGCGGGGATCGAAAGGCCGTATTTTTCCACGAATTTTGGTACCGGAATGGACCCATACGGACAATTAGGGAGGGGGCTATGGCCGAAATGCGATCTTCATAATTTACTGCATGTATATCTCCTCAAATGTGAAAATTTTTCCTAATTGACCTAGAGGAATGGAATTTGCGGGGATCGAAAGGCCGTATTTTTCCACGAATTTTGGTACCGGAATGGACCCATACGGACAATTAGGGAGGGGCTATGGCCGAAATGCGATCTTCATAATTTACTGCATGTATATCTCCTCAAATGTAAAAATTTTTCCTAATTGACCTAGAGGGATGGAATTTGCGGGGATCGAAAGGCCGTATTTTTCCACGAATTTTGGTACCGGAATGGACCCATACGGACAATTAGGGAGGGGGCTATGGCCGAAATGCGATCTTCATAATTTACTCCAGGTATGACTACTGAAAAATTAAAATTTTTCCTAATTGACCTAGAGGAATGGAATTTGCGGGGATCGAAAGGCCGTATTTTTCCACGAATTTTGGTACCGGAATGGACCCATACGGACAATTAGGGAGGGGGCTATGGCCGAAATGCGATCTTCATAATTCACTGCATGTATATCTCCTCAAGGGTGAAAATTTTTCCTAATTGACCTAGAGGAATGGAATTTGCGGGGATCGAAAGGCCGTATTTTTCCACGAATTTTGGTACCGGAATGGACCCATACGGACAATTAGGGAGGGGGCTATGGCCGAAATGCGATCTTCATAATTTACTGCATGTATATCACCTCAAATGTGAAAATTTTTCCTAATTGACCTAGAGGAATGGAATTTGCGGGGATCGAAAGGCCGTATTTTTCCACGAATTTTGGTACCGGAATGGACCCATACGGACAATTAGGGAGGGGGCTATGGCCGAAATGCGATCTTCATAATTTACTCCAGGTATGACTACTGAAAAATTAAAATTTTTCCTAATTGACCTAGAGGAATGGAATTTGCGGGGATCGAAAGGCCGTATTTTTCCACGAATTTTGGTACCGGAATGGACCCATACGGACAATTAGGGAGGGGGCTATGGCCGAAATGCGATCTTCATAATTTACTGCAGTATGACTACTGAAAAATTAAAATTTTTCCTAATTGACCTAGAGGAATGGAATTTTGGGGATCGAAAGGCCGTATTTTTCCACGAATTTTGGTACCGGAATGGACCCATACGGACAATTAGGGAGGGGGCTATGGCCGAAATGCGATCTTCATAATTTACTGCATGTATATCTCCTCAAATGTGAAAATTTTTCCTAATTGACCTAGAGGAATGGAATTTGCGGGGATCGAAAGGCCGTATTTTTCCACGAATTTTGGTACCGGAATGGACCCATACGGACAATTAGGGAGGGGGCTATGGCCGAAATGCGATCTTCATAATTTACTGCATGTATGACTACTGAAAAATTAAAATTTTTCCTAATTGACCTAGAGGAATGGAATTTGCGGGGATCGAAAGGCCGTATTTTTCCACGAATTTTGGTACCGGAATGGACCCATACGGACAATTAGGGAGGGGGCTATGGCCGAAATGCGATCTTCATAATTTACTCCATGTATGACTACTGAAAATTAAAATTTTTCCTAATTGACCTAGAGGAATGGAATTTGCGGGGATCGAAAGGCCGTATTTTTCCACGAATTTTGGTACCGGAATGGACCCATACGGACAATTAGGGAGGGGGCTATGGCCGAAATGCGATCTTCATAATTTACTGCATGTATATCTCCTCAAATGTAAAAAATTTTTCCTAATTGACCTAGAGGAATGGAATTTGCGGGGATCGAAAGGCCGTATTTTTCCACGAATTTTGGTACCGGAATGGACCCATACGGACAATTAGGGAGGGGGCTATGGCCGAAATGCGATCTTCATAATTTACTGCATGTATATCTCCTCAAATGTGAAAATTTTTCCTAATTGACCTAGAGGGATGGAATTTGCGGGGATCGAAAGGCCGTATTTTTCCACGAATTTTGGTACCGGAATGGACCCATACGGACAATTAGGGAGGGGGCTATGGCCGAAATGCGATCTTCATAATTTACTGCATGTATATCTCCTCAAATGTAAAAATTTTTCCTAATTGACCTAGAGGATGGAATTTGCGGGGATCGAAAGGCCGTATTTTTCCACGAATTTTGGTACCGGAATGGACCCATACGGACAATTAGGGAGGGGGCTATGGCCGAAATGCGATCTTCATAATTTACTCCATGTATGACTACTGAAAAATTAAAATTTTTCCTAATTGACCTAGAGGAATGGAATTTGCGGGGATCGAAAGGCCGTATTTTTCCACGAATTTTGGTACCGGAATGGACCCATACGGACAATTAGGGAGGGGGCTATGGCCGAAATGCGATCTTCATAATTTACTGCATGTATATCTCCTCAAAATGAAAATTTTTCCTAATTGACCTAGAGGAATGGAATTTGCGGGGATCGAAAGGCCGTATTTTTCCACGAATTTTGGTACCGGAATGGACCCATACGGACAATTAGGGAGGGGGCTATGGCCGAAATGCGATCTTCATAATTTACTGCATGTATATCTCCTCAAATGTGAAAATTTTTCCTAATTGACCTAGAGGAATGGAATTTGCGGGGATCGAAAGGCCGTATTTTTCCACGAATTTTGGTACCGGAATGGACCCATACGGACAATTAGGGAGGGGGCTATGGCCGAAATGCGATCTTCATAATTTACTCCAGTATACTACTGAAAAATTAAAATTTTTCCTAATTGACCTAGAGGAATGGAATTTGCGGGGATCGAAAGGCCGTATTTTTCCACGAATTTTGGTACCGGAATGGACCCATACGGACAATTAGGGAGGGGGCTATGGCCGAAATGCGATCTTCATAATTTACTGCATGTATGACTACTGAAAAATTAAAATTTTTCCTAATTGACCTAGAGGAATGGAATTTGCGGGGATCGAAAGGCCGTATTTTTCCACGAATTTTGGTACCGGAATGGACCCATACGGACAATTAGGGAGGGGGCTATGGCCGAAATGCGATCTTCATAATTTACTGCATGTATATCTCCTCAAATGTGAAAATTTTTCCTAATTGACCTAGAGGATGGAATTTGCGGGGATCGAAAGGCCGTATTTTTCCACGAATTTTGGTACCGGAATGGACCCATACGGACAATTAGGGAGGGGGCTATGGCCGAAATGCGATCTTCATAATTTACTCCATGTATGACTACTGAAAAATTAAAATTTTTCCTAATTGACCTAGAGGAATGGAATTTGCGGGGATCGAAAGGCCGTATTTTTCCACGAATTTTGGTACCGGAATGGACCCATACGGACAATTAGGGAGGGGGCTATGGCCGAAATGCGATCTTCATAATTTACTCCATGTATGACTACTGAAAAATTAAAATTTTTCCTAATTGACCTAGAGGAATGGAATTTGCGGGGATCGAAAGGCCGTATTTTTCCACGAATTTTGGTACCGGAATGGACCCATACGGACAATTAGGGAGGGGGCTATGGCCGAAATGCGATCTTCATAATTTACTCCATGTATGACTACTGAAAAATTAAAATTTTTCCTAATTGACCTAGAGGAATGGAATTTGCGGGGATCGAAAGGCCGTATTTTTCCACGAATTTTGGTACCGGAATGGACCCATACGGACAATTAGGGAGGGGGCTATGGCCGAAATGCGATCTTCATAATTTACTGCATGTATATCTCCTCAAATGTAAAAAATTTTTCCTAATTGACCTAGAGGAATGGAATTTGCGGGGATCGAAAGGCCGTATTTTTCCACGAATTTTGGTACCGGAATGGACCCATACGGACAATTAGGGAGGGGGCTATGGCCGAAATGCGATCTTCATAATTTACTGCATGTATATCTCCTCAAATGTGAAAATTTTTCCTAATTGACCTAGAGGGATGGAATTTGCGGGGATCGAAAGGCCGTATTTTTCCACGAATTTTGGTACCGGAATGGACCCATACGGACAATTAGGGAGGGGGCTATGGCCGAAATGCGATCTTCATAATTTACTGCATGTATATCTCCTCAAATGTAAAAAATTTTTCCTAATTGACCTAGAGGGATGGAATTTGCGGGGATCGAAAGGCCGTATTTTTCCACGAATTTTGGTACCGGAATGGACCCATACGGACAATTAGGGAGGGGGCTATGGCCGAAATGCGATCTTCATAATTTACTCCAGTATGACTACTGAAAAATTAAAATTTTTCCTAATTGACCTAGAGGAATGGAATTTGCGGGGATCGAAAGGCCGTATTTTTCCACGAATTTTGGTACCGGAATGGACCCATACGGACAATTAGGGAGGGGGCTATGGCCGAAATGCGATCTTCATAATTTACTGCATGTATATCTCCTCAAATGTGAAAATTTTTCCTAATTGACCTAGAGGAATGGAATTTGCGGGGATCGAAAGGCCGTATTTTTCCACGAATTTTGGTACCGGAATGGACCCATACGGACAATTAGGGAGGGGGCTATGGCCGAAATGCGATCTTCATAATTTACTGCATGTATATCTCCTCAAATGTGAAAATTTTTCCTAATTGACCTAGAGGAATGGAATTTGCGGGGATCGAAAGGCCGTATTTTTCCACGAATTTTGGTACCGGAATGGACCCATACGGACAATTAGGGAGGGGGCTATGGCCGAAATGCGATCTTCATAATTTACTCCATGTATACTACTGAAAAATTAAAATTTTTCCTAATTGACCTAGAGGAATGGAATTTGCGGGGATCGAAAGGCCGTATTTTTCCACGAATTTTGGTACCGGAATGGACCCATACGGACAATTAGGGAGGGGGCTATGGCCGAAATGCGATCTTCATAATTTACTGCATGTATATCTCCTCAAATGTGAAAATTTTTCCTAATTGACCTAGAGGAATGGAATTTGCGGGGATCGAAAGGCCGTATTTTTCCACGAATTTTGGTACCGGAATGGACCCATACGGACAATTAGGGAGGGGGCTATGGCCGAAATGCGATCTTCATAATTTACTCCATGTATGACTACTGAAAAATTAAAATTTTTCCTAATTGACCTAGAGGAATGGAATTTGCGGGGATCGAAAGGCCGTATTTTTCCACGAATTTTGGTACCGGAATGGACCCATACGGACAATTAGGGAGGGGCTATGGCCGAAATGCGATCTTCATAATTTACTGCATGTATGACTACTGAAAAATTAAAATTTTTCCTAATTGACCTAGAGGAATGGAATTTGCGGGGATCGAAAGGCCGTATTTTTCCACGAATTTTGGTACCGGAATGGACCCATACGGACAATTAGGGAGGGGGCTATGGCCGAAATGCGATCTTCATAATTTACTCCATGTATGACTACTGAAAAATTAAAATTTTTCCTAATTGACCTAGAGGAATGGAATTTGCGGGGATCGAAAGGCCGTATTTTTCCACGAATTTTGGTACCGGAATGGACCCATACGGACAATTAGGGAGGGGGCTATGGCCGAAATGCGATCTTCATAATTTACTGCATGTATATCTCCTCAAATGTGAAAATTTTTCCTAATTGACCTAGAGGGATGGAATTTGCGGGGATCGAAAGGCCGTATTTTTCCACGAATTTTGGTACCGGAATGGACCCATACGGACAATTAGGGAGGGGGCTATGGCCGAAATGCGATCTTCATAATTTACTCCATGTATACTCCTGAAAAATTAAAATTTTTCCTAATTGACCTAGAGGAATGGAATTTGCGGGGATCGAAAGGCCGTATTTTTCCACGAATTTTGGTACCGGAATGGACCCATACGGACAATTAGGGAGGGGGCTATGGCCGAAATGCGATCTTCATAATTTACTGCATGTATGACTACTGAAAAATTAAAATTTTTCCTAATTGACCTAGAGGAATGGAATTTGCGGGGATCGAAAGGCCGTATTTTTCCACGAATTTTGGTACCGGAATGGACCCATACGGACAATTAGGGAGGGGGCTATGGCCGAAATGCGATCTTCATAATTTACTCCATGTATGACTACTGAAAAATTAAAATTTTTCCTAATTGACCTAGAGGAATGGAATTTGCGGGGATCGAAAGGCCGTATTTTTCCACGAATTTTGGTACCGGAATGGACCCATACGGACAATTAGGGAGGGGGCTATGGCCGAAATGCGATCTTCATAATTTACTGCATGTATATCTCCTCAAATGTAAAAAATTTTTCCTAATTGACCTAGAGGAATGGAATTTGCGGGGATCGAAAGGCCGTATTTTTCCACGAATTTTGGTACCGGAATGGACCCATACGGACAATTAGGGAGGGGGCTATGGCCGAAATGCGATCTTCATAATTTACTGCATGTATATCTCCTCAAAGGTGAAAATTTTTCCTAATTGACCTAGAGGGATGGAATTTGCGGGGATCGAAAGGCCGTATTTTTCCACGAATTTTGGTACCGGAATGGACCCATACGGACAATTAGGGAGGGGGCTATGGCCGAAATGCGATCTTCATAATTTACTGCATGTATATCTCCTCAAATGTAAAAAATTTTTCCTAATTGACCTAGAGGGATGGAATTTGCGGGGATCGAAAGGCCGTATTTTTCCACGAATTTTGGTACCGGAATGGACCCATACGGACAATTAGGGAGGGGGCTATGGCCGAAATGCGATCTTCATAATTTACTCCAGGTATGACTACTGAAAAATTAAAATTTTTCCTAATTGACCTAGAGGAATGGAATTTGCGGGGATCGAAAGGCCGTATTTTTCCACGAATTTTGGTACCGGAATGGACCCATACGGACAATTAGGGAGGGGGCTATGGCCGAAATGCGATCTTCATAATTTACTGCATGTATATCTCCTCAAATGTGAAAATTTTTCCTAATTGACCTAGAGGAATGGAATTTGCGGGGATCGAAAGGCCGTATTTTTCCACGAATTTTGGTACCGGAATGGACCCATACGGACAATTAGGGAGGGGGCTATGGCCGAAATGCGATCTTCATAATTTACTGCATGTATATCTCCTCAAATGTGAAAATTTTTCCTAATTGACCTAGAGGAATGGAATTTGCGGGGATCGAAAGGCCGTATTTTTCCACGAATTTTGGTACCGGAATGGACCCATACGGACAATTAGGGAGGGGGCTATGGCCGAAATGCGATCTTCATAATTTACTCCAGGTATGACTACTGAAAAATTAAAATTTTTCCTAATTGACCTAGAGGAATGGAATTTGCGGGGATCGAAAGGCCGTATTTTTCCACGAATTTTGGTACCGGAATGGACCCATACGGACAATTAGGGAGGGGGCTATGGCCGAAATGCGATCTTCATAATTTACTGCATGTATATCTCCTCAAATGTGAAAATTTTTCCTAATTGACCTAGAGGAATGGAATTTGCGGGGATCGAAAGGCCGTATTTTTCCACGAATTTTGGTACCGGAATGGACCCATACGGACAATTAGGGAGGGGGCTATGGCCGAAATGCGATCTTCATAATTTACTGCATGTATATCTCCTCAAATGTAAAAATTTTTCCTAATTGACCTAGAGGGATGGAATTTGCGGGGATCGAAAGGCCGTATTTTTCCACGAATTTTGGTACCGGAATGGACCCATACGGACAATTAGGGAGGGGGCTATGGCCGAAATGCGATCTTCATAATTTACTGCATGTATATCTCCTCAAATGTGAAAATTTTTCCTAATTGACCTAGAGGAATGGAATTTGCGGGGATCGAAAGGCCGTATTTTTCCACGAATTTTGGTACCGGAATGGACCCATACGGACAATTAGGGAGGGGGCTATGGCCGAAATGCGATCTTCATAATTTACTTCAGGTATGACTACTGAAAAATTAAAATTTTTCCTAATTGACCTAGAGGAATGGAATTTGCGGGGATCGAAAGGCCGTATTTTTCCACGAATTTTGGTACCGGAATGGACCCATACGGACAATTAGGGAGGGGGCTATGGCCGAAATGCGATCTTCATAATTTACTGCATGTATATCTCCTCAAATGTGAAAATTTTTCCTAATTGACCTAGAGGGATGGAATTTGCGGGGATCGAAAGGCCGTATTTTTCCACGAATTTTGGTACCGGAATGGACCCATACGGACAATTAGGGAGGGGGCTATGGCCGAAATGCGATCTTCATAATTTACTGCATGTATATCTCCTCAAATGTGAAAATTTTTCCTAATTGACCTAGAGGGATGGAATTTGCGGGGATCGAAAGGCCGTATTTTTCCACGAATTTTGGTACCGGAATGGACCCATACGGACAATTAGGGAGGGGGCTATGGCCGAAATGCGATCTTCATAATTTACTGCATGTATATCTCCTCAAATGTGAAAATTTTTCCTAATTGACCTAGAGGGATGGAATTTGCGGGGATCGAAAGGCCGTATTTTTCCACGAATTTTGGTACCGGAATGGACCCATACGGACAATTAGGGAGGGGGCTATGGCCGAAATGCGATCTTCATAATTTACTGCATGTATGACTACTGAAAAATTAAAATTTTTCCTAATTGACCTAGAGGAATGGAATTTGCGGGGATCGAAAGGCCGTATTTTTCCACGAATTTTGGTACCGGAATGGACCCATACGGACAATTAGGGAGGGGGCTATGGCCGAAATGCGATCTTCATAATTTACTCCAAGTATGACTACTGAAAAATTAAAATTTTTCCTAATTGACCTAGAGGAATGGAATTTGCGGGGATCGAAAGGCCGTATTTTTCCACGAATTTTGGTACCGGAATGGACCCATACGGACAATTAGGGAGGGGGCTATGGCCGAAATGCGATCTTCATAATTTACTGCATGTATATCTCCTCAAATGTGAAAAATTTTTCCTAATTGACCTAGAGGGATGGAATTTGCGGGGATCGAAAGGCCGTATTTTTCCACGAATTTTGGTACCGGAATGGACCCATACGGACAATTAGGGAGGGGGCTATGGCCGAAATGCGATCTTCATAATTTACTGCATGTATGACTACTGAAAAATTAAAATTTTTCCTAATTGACCTAGAGGAATGGAATTTGCGGGGATCGAAAGGCCGTATTTTTCCACGAATTTTGGTACCGGAATGGACCCATACGGACAATTAGGGAGGGGGCTATGGCCGAAATGCGATCTTCATAATTTACTCCAAGTATGACTACTGAAAAATTAAAATTTTTCCTAATTGACCTAGAGGAATGGAATTTGCGGGGATCGAAAGGCCGTATTTTTCCACGAATTTTGGTACCGGAATGGACCCATACGGACAATTAGGGAGGGGGCTATGGCCGAAATGCGATCTTCATAATTTACTCCAAGTATGACTACTGAATAATTAAAATTTTTCCTAATTTACCTAGAGGAATGGAATTTGCGGGGATCGAAAGGCCGTATTTTTCCACGAATTTTGGTACCGGAATGGACCCATACGGACAATTAGGGAGGGGGCTATGGCCGAAATGCGATCTTCATAATTTACTGCATGTATATCTCCTCAAATGTAAAAATTTTTCCTAATTGACCTAGAGGGATGGAATTTGCGGGGATCGAAAGGCCGTATTTTTCCACGAATTTTGGTACCGGAATGGACCCATACGGACAATTAGGGAGGGGGCTATGGCCGAAATGCGATCTTCATAATTTACTCCATGTATACTACTCAAAAATTAAAATTTTTCCTAATTGACCTAGAGGAATGGAATTTGCGGGGATCGAAAGGCCGTATTTTTCCACGAATTTTGGTACCGGAATGGACCCATACGGACAATTAGGGAGGGGGCTATGGCCGAAATGCGATCTTCATAATTTACTGCATGTATATCTCCTCAAATGTGAAAATTTTTCCTAATTGACCTAGAGGAATGGAATTTGCGGGGATCGAAAGGCCGTATTTTTCCACGAATTTTGGTACCGGAATGGACCCATACGGACAATTAGGGAGGGGGCTATGGCCGAAATGCGATCTTCATAATTTACTGCATGTATGACTACTGAAAAATTAAAATTTTTCCTAATTGACCTAGAGGAATGGAATTTGCGGGGATCGAAAGGCCGTATTTTTCCACGAATTTTGGTACCGGAATGGACCCATACGGACAATTAGGGAGGGGGCTATGGCCGAAATGCGATCTTCATAATTTACTCCATGTATGACTACTGAAAATTAAAATTTTTCCTAATTGACCTAGAGGAATGGAATTTGCGGGGATCGAAAGGCCGTATTTTTCCACGAATTTTGGTACCGGAATGGACCCATACGGACAATTAGGGAGGGGGCTATGGCCGAAATGCGATCTTCATAATTTACTGCATGTATATCTCCTCAAATGTAAAAATTTTTCCTAATTGACCTAGAGGAATGGAATTTGCGGGGATCGAAAGGCCGTATTTTTCCACGAATTTTGGTACCGGAATGGACCCATACGGACAATTAGGGAGGGGGCTATGGCCGAAATGCGATCTTCATAATTTACTGCATGTATATCTCCTCAAATGTGAAAATTTTTCCTAATTGACCTAGAGGGATGGAATTTGCGGGGATCGAAAGGCCGTATTTTTCCACGAATTTTGGTACCGGAATGGACCCATACGGACAATTAGGGAGGGGGCTATGGCCGAAATGCGATCTTCATAATTTACTGCATGTATATCTCCTCAAATGTAAAAAATTTTTCCTAATTGACCTAGAGGGATGGAATTTGCGGGGATCGAAAGGCCGTATTTTTCCACGAATTTTGGTACCGGAATGGACCCATACGGACAATTAGGGAGGGGGCTATGGCCGAAATGCGATCTTCATAATTTACTCCATGTATACTACTGAAAAATTAAAATTTTTCCTAATTGACCTAGAGGAATGGAATTTGCGGGGATCGAAAGGCCGTATTTTTCCACGAATTTTGGTACCGGAATGGACCCATACGGACAATTAGGGAGGGGGCTATGGCCGAAATGCGATCTTCATAATTTACTGCATGTATATCTCCTCAAATGTGAAAATTTTTCCTAATTGACCTAGAGGAATGGAATTTGCGGGGATCGAAAGGCCGTATTTTTCCACGAATTTTGGTACCGGAATGGACCCATACGGACAATTAGGGAGGGGGCTATGGCCGAAATGCGATCTTCATAATTTACTGCATGTATATCTCCTCAAATGTGAAAATTTTTCCTAATTGACCTAGAGGAATGGAATTTGCGGGGATCGAAAGGCCGTATTTTTCCACGAATTTTGGTACCGGAATGGACCCATACGGACAATTAGGGAGGGGGCTATGGCCGAAATGCGATCTTCATAATTTACTGCATGTATGACTACTGAAAAATTAAAATTTTTCCTAATTGACCTAGAGGAATGGAATTTGCGGGGATCGAAAGGCCGTATTTTTCCACGAATTTTGGTACCGGAATGGACCCATACGGACAATTAGGGAGGGGGCTATGGCCGAAATGCGATCTTCATAATTTACTGCATGTATATCTCCTCAAATGTGAAAATTTTTCCTAATTGACCTAGAGGAATGGAATTTGCGGGGATCGAAAGGCCGTATTTTTCCACGAATTTTGGTACCGGAATGGACCCATACGGACAATTAGGGAGGGGGCTATGGCCGAAATGCGATCTTCATAATTTACTGCATGTATATCTCCTCAAATGTAAAAAATTTTTCCTAATTGACCTAGAGGGATGGAATTTGCGGGGATCGAAAGGCCGTATTTTTCCACGAATTTTGGTACCGGAATGGACCCATACGGACAATTAGGGAGGGGGCTATGGCCGAAATGCGATCTTCATAATTTACTGCATGTATATCTCCTCAAATGTGAAAATTTTTCCTAATTGACCTAGAGGAATGGAATTTGCGGGGATCGAAAGGCCGTATTTTTCCACGAATTTTGGTACCGGAATGGACCCATACGGACAATTAGGGAGGGGGCTATGGCCGAAATGCGATCTTCATAATTTACTGCAGGTATGACTACTGAAAAATTAAAATTTTTCCTAATTGACCTAGAGGAATGGAATTTGCGGGGATCGAAAGGCCGTATTTTTCCACGAATTTTGGTACCGGAATGGACCCATACGGACAATTAGGGAGGGGGCTATGGCCGAAATGCGATCTTCATAATTTACTGCATGTATATCTCCTCAAATGTGAAAAATTTTTCCTAATTGACCTAGAGGGATGGAATTTGCGGGGATCGAAAGGCCGTATTTTTCCACGAATTTTGGTACCGGAATGGACCCATACGGACAATTAGGGAGGGGGCTATGGCCGAAATGCGATCTTCATAATTTACTGCATGTATATCTCCTCAAATGTGAAAATTTTTCCTAATTGACCTAGAGGGATGGAATTTGCGGGGATCGAAAGGCCGTATTTTTCCACGAATTTTGGTACCGGAATGGACCCATACGGACAATTAGGGAGGGGGCTATGGCCGAAATGCGATCTTCATAATTTACTGCATGTATATCTCCTCAAATGTGAAAATTTTTCCTAATTGACCTAGAGGGATGGAATTTGCGGGGATCGAAAGGCCGTATTTTTCCACGAATTTTGGTACCGGAATGGACCCATACGGACAATTAGGGAGGGGGCTATGGCCGAAATGCGATCTTCATAATTTACTGCATGTATACTACTGAAAAATTAAAATTTTTCCTAATTGACCTAGAGGAATGGAATTTGCGGGGATCGAAAGGCCGTATTTTTCCACGAATTTTGGTACCGGAATGGACCCATACGGACAATTAGGGAGGGGGCTATGGCCGAAATGCGATCTTCATAATTTACTGCATGTATACTCCTCAAAAATTAAAATTTTTCCTAATTGACCTAGAGGAATGGAATTTGCGGGGATCGAAAGGCCGTATTTTTCCACGAATTTTGGTACCGGAATGGACCCATACGGACAATTAGGGAGGGGGCTATGGCCGAAATGCGATCTTCATAATTTACTGCATGTATATCTCCTCAAATGTGAAAATTTTTCCTAATTGACCTAGAGGGATGGAATTTGCGGGGATCGAAAGGCCGTATTTTTCCACGAATTTTGGTACCGGAATGGACCCATACGGACAATTAGGGAGGGGGCTATGGCCGAAATGCGATCTTCATAATTTACTCCATGTATGACTACTGAAAAATTAAAATTTTTCCTAATTGACCTAGAGGAATGGAATTTGCGGGGATCGAAAGGCCGTATTTTTCCACGAATTTTGGTACCGGAATGGACCCATACGGACAATTAGGGAGGGGGCTATGGCCGAAATGCGATCTTCATAATTTACTGCATGTATGACTACTGAAAAATTAAAATTTTTCCTAATTGACCTAGAGGAATGGAATTTGCGGGGATCGAAAGGCCGTATTTTTCCACGAATTTTGGTACCGGAATGGACCCATACGGACAATTAGGGAGGGGGCTATGGCCGAAATGCGATCTTCATAATTTACTCCATGTATACTCCTCAAAATTAAAATTTTTCCTAATTGACCTAGAGGAATGGAATTTGCGGGGATCGAAAGGCCGTATTTTTCCACGAATTTTGGTACCGGAATGGACCCATACGGACAATTAGGGAGGGGGCTATGGCCGAAATGCGATCTTCATAATTTACTGCATGTATATCTCCTCAAATGTAAAAAATTTTTCCTAATTGACCTAGAGGGATGGAATTTGCGGGGATCGAAAGGCCGTATTTTTCCACGAATTTTGGTACCGGAATGGACCCATACGGACAATTAGGGAGGGGGCTATGGCCGAAATGCGATCTTCATAATTTACTCCATGTATGACTACTGAAAAATTAAAATTTTTCCTAATTGACCTAGAGGAATGGAATTTGCGGGGATCGAAAGGCCGTATTTTTCCACGAATTTTGGTACCGGAATGGACCCATACGGACAATTAGGGAGGGGGCTATGGCCGAAATGCGATCTTCATAATTTACTGCATGTATATCTCCTCAAATGTGAAAATTTTTCCTAATTGACCTAGAGGAATGGAATTTGCGGGGATCGAAAGGCCGTATTTTTCCACGAATTTTGGTACCGGAATGGACCCATACGGACAATTAGGGAGGGGGCTATGGCCGAAATGCGATCTTCATAATTTACTGCATGTATATCTCCTCAAATGTGAAAATTTTTCCTAATTGACCTAGAGGAATGGAATTTGCGGGGATCGAAAGGCCGTATTTTTCCACGAATTTTGGTACCGGAATGGACCCATACGGACAATTAGGGAGGGGGCTATGGCCGAAATGCGATCTTCATAATTTACTCCATGTATACTACTGAAAAATTAAAATTTTTCCTAATTGACCTAGAGGAATGGAATTTGCGGGGATCGAAAGGCCGTATTTTTCCACGAATTTTGGTACCGGAATGGACCCATACGGACAATTAGGGAGGGGGCTATGGCCGAAATGCGATCTTCATAATTTACTGCATGTATATCTCCTCAAATGTGAAAATTTTTCCTAATTGACCTAGAGGAATGGAATTTGCGGGGATCGAAAGGCCGTATTTTTCCACGAATTTTGGTACCGGAATGGACCCATACGGACAATTAGGGAGGGGGCTATGGCCGAAATGCGATCTTCATAATTTACTCCAGGTATGACTACTGAAAAATTAAAATTTTTCCTAATTGACCTAGAGGAATGGAATTTGCGGGGATCGAAAGGCCGTATTTTTCCACGAATTTTGGTACCGGAATGGACCCATACGGACAATTAGGGAGGGGGCTATGGCCGAAATGCGATCTTCATAATTTACTGCATGTATATCTCCTCAAATGTGAAAATTTTTCCTAATTGACCTAGAGGAATGGAATTTGCGGGGATCGAAAGGCCGTATTTTTCCACGAATTTTGGTACCGGAATGGACCCATACGGACAATTAGGGAGGGGGCTATGGCCGAAATGCGATCTTCATAATTTACTGCATGTATATCTCCTCAAATGTGAAAATTTTTCCTAATTGACCTAGAGGAATGGAATTTGCGGGGATCGAAAGGCCGTATTTTTCCACGAATTTTGGTACCGGAATGGACCCATACGGACAATTAGGGAGGGGGCTATGGCCGAAATGCGATCTTCATAATTTACTCCAGTATGACTACTGAAAAATTAAAATTTTTCCTAATTGACCTAGAGGAATGGAATTTGCGGGGATCGAAAGGCCGTATTTTTCCACGAATTTTGGTACCGGAATGGACCCATACGGACAATTAGGGAGGGGGCTATGGCCGAAATGCGATCTTCATAATTTACTGCATGTATATCTCCTCAAATGTGAAAATTTTTCCTAATTGACCTAGAGGAATGGAATTTGCGGGGATCGAAAGGCCGTATTTTTCCACGAATTTTGGTACCGGAATGGACCCATACGGACAATTAGGGAGGGGGCTATGGCCGAAATGCGATCTTCATAATTTACTGCATGTATATCTCCTCAAATGTAAAAAATTTTTCCTAATTGACCTAGAGGGATGGAATTTGCGGGGATCGAAAGGCCGTATTTTTCCACGAATTTTGGTACCGGAATGGACCCATACGGACAATTAGGGAGGGGGCTATGGCCGAAATGCGATCTTCATAATTTACTGCATGTATATCTCCTCAAATGTGAAAATTTTTCCTAATTGACCTAGAGGAATGGAATTTGCGGGGATCGAAAGGCCGTATTTTTCCACGAATTTTGGTACCGGAATGGACCCATACGGACAATTAGGGAGGGGGCTATGGCCGAAATGCGATCTTCATAATTTACTGCATGTATGACTACTGAAAAATTAAAATTTTTCCTAATTGACCTAGAGGAATGGAATTTGCGGGGATCGAAAGGCCGTATTTTTCCACGAATTTTGGTACCGGAATGGACCCATACGGACAATTAGGGAGGGGGCTATGGCCGAAATGCGATCTTCATAATTTACTGCATGTATATCTCCTCAAATGTAAAAAATTTTTCCTAATTGACCTAGAGGGATGGAATTTGCGGGGATCGAAAGGCCGTATTTTTCCACGAATTTTGGTACCGGAATGGACCCATACGGACAATTAGGGAGGGGGCTATGGCCGAAATGCGATCTTCATAATTTACTGCATGTATATCTCCTCAAATGTGAAAATTTTTCCTAATTGACCTAGAGGAATGGAATTTGCGGGGATCGAAAGGCCGTATTTTTCCACGAATTTTGGTACCGGAATGGACCCATACGGACAATTAGGGAGGGGGCTATGGCCGAAATGCGATCTTCATAATTTACTGCATGTATATCTCCTCAAATGTGAAAATTTTTCCTAATTGACCTAGAGGGATGGAATTTGCGGGGATCGAAAGGCCGTATTTTTCCACGAATTTTGGTACCGGAATGGACCCATACGGACAATTAGGGAGGGGGCTATGGCCGAAATGCGATCTTCATAATTTACTCCAGGTATACTACTGAAAAATTAAAATTTTTCCTAATTGACCTAGAGGAATGGAATTTGCGGGGATCGAAAGGCCGTATTTTTCCACGAATTTTGGTACCGGAATGGACCCATACGGACAATTAGGGAGGGGGCTATGGCCGAAATGCGATCTTCATAATTTACTGCATGTATATCTCCTCAAATGTAAAAAATTTTTCCTAATTGACCTAGAGGGATGGAATTTGCGGGGATCGAAAGGCCGTATTTTTCCACGAATTTTGGTACCGGAATGGACCCATACGGACAATTAGGGAGGGGGCTATGGCCGAAATGCGATCTTCATAATTTACTGCATGTATATCTCCTCAAATGTGAAAATTTTTCCTAATTGACCTAGAGGAATGGAATTTGCGGGGATCGAAAGGCCGTATTTTTCCACGAATTTTGGTACCGGAATGGACCCATACGGACAATTAGGGAGGGGGCTATGGCCGAAATGCGATCTTCATAATTTACTGCAGGTATGACTACTGAAAAATTAAAATTTTTCCTAATTGACCTAGAGGAATGGAATTTGCGGGGATCGAAAGGCCGTATTTTTCCACGAATTTTGGTACCGGAATGGACCCATACGGACAATTAGGGAGGGGGCTATGGCCGAAATGCGATCTTCATAATTTACTGCAGTATATCTCCTCAAAAATTAAAATTTTTCCTAATTGACCTAGAGGAATGGAATTTGCGGGGATCGAAAGGCCGTATTTTTCCACGAATTTTGGTACCGGAATGGACCCATACGGACAATTAGGGAGGGGGCTATGGCCGAAATGCGATCTTCATAATTTACTGCATGTATACTACTGAAAAATTAAAATTTTTCCTAATTGACCTAGAGGAATGGAATTTGCGGGGATCGAAAGGCCGTATTTTTCCACGAATTTTGGTACCGGAATGGACCCATACGGACAATTAGGGAGGGGGCTATGGCCGAAATGCGATCTTCATAATTTACTGCATGTATATCTCCTCAAATGTGAAAATTTTTCCTAATTGACCTAGAGGAATGGAATTTGCGGGGATCGAAAGGCCGTATTTTTCCACGAATTTTGGTACCGGAATGGACCCATACGGACAATTAGGGAGGGGGCTATGGCCGAAATGCGATCTTCATAATTTACTGCATGTATATCTCCTCAAATGTGAAAATTTTTCCTAATTGACCTAGAGGGATGGAATTTGCGGGGATCGAAAGGCCGTATTTTTCCACGAATTTTGGTACCGGAATGGACCCATACGGACAATTAGGGAGGGGGCTATGGCCGAAATGCGATCTTCATAATTTACTGCATGTATGACTCCTGAAAATTAAAATTTTTCCTAATTGACCTAGAGGAATGGAATTTGCGGGGATCGAAAGGCCGTATTTTTCCACGAATTTTGGTACCGGAATGGACCCATACGGACAATTAGGGAGGGGGCTATGGCCGAAATGCGATCTTCATAATTTACTGCATGTATATCTCCTCAAATGTAAAAAATTTTTCCTAATTGACCTAGAGGATGGAATTTGCGGGGATCGAAAGGCCGTATTTTTCCACGAATTTTGGTACCGGAATGGACCCATACGGACAATTAGGGAGGGGGCTATGGCCGAAATGCGATCTTCATAATTTACTGCATGTATATCTCCTCAAATGTGAAAATTTTTCCTAATTGACCTAGAGGAATGGAATTTGCGGGGATCGAAAGGCCGTATTTTTCCACGAATTTTGGTACCGGAATGGACCCATACGGACAATTAGGGAGGGGGCTATGGCCGAAATGCGATCTTCATAATTTACTGCATGTATATCTCCTCAAAGGTGAAAATTTTTCCTAATTGACCTAGAGGGATGGAATTTGCGGGGATCGAAAGGCCGTATTTTTCCACGAATTTTGGTACCGGAATGGACCCATACGGACAATTAGGGAGGGGGCTATGGCCGAAATGCGATCTTCATAATTTACTGCATGTATACTCCTCAAAAATGAAAATTTTTCCTAATTGACCTAGAGGAATGGAATTTGCGGGGATCGAAAGGCCGTATTTTTCCACGAATTTTGGTACCGGAATGGACCCATACGGACAATTAGGGAGGGGGCTATGGCCGAAATGCGATCTTCATAATTTACTCCATGTATGACTACTGAAAAATTAAAATTTTTCCTAATTGACCTAGAGGAATGGAATTTGCGGGGATCGAAAGGCCGTATTTTTCCACGAATTTTGGTACCGGAATGGACCCATACGGACAATTAGGGAGGGGGCTATGGCCGAAATGCGATCTTCATAATTTACTGCATGTATACTCCTCAAAAATTAAAATTTTTCCTAATTGACCTAGAGGAATGGAATTTGCGGGGATCGAAAGGCCGTATTTTTCCACGAATTTTGGTACCGGAATGGACCCATACGGACAATTAGGGAGGGGGCTATGGCCGAAATGCGATCTTCATAATTTACTGCATGTATGACTCCTGAAAAAAATTAAAATTTTCCTAATTGACCTAGAGGATGGAATTTGCGGGGATCGAAAGGCCGTATTTTTCCACGAATTTTGGTACCGGAATGGACCCATACGGACAATTAGGGAGGGGGCTATGGCCGAAATGCGATCTTCATAATTTACTGCATGTATATCTCCTCAAATGTGAAAATTTTTCCTAATTGACCTAGAGGAATGGAATTTGCGGGGATCGAAAGGCCGTATTTTTCCACGAATTTTGGTACCGGAATGGACCCATACGGACAATTAGGGAGGGGGCTATGGCCGAAATGCGATCTTCATAATTTACTGCATGTATATCTCCTCAAATGTAAAATTTTTCCTAATTGACCTAGAGGGATGGAATTTGCGGGGATCGAAAGGCCGTATTTTTCCACGAATTTTGGTACCGGAATGGACCCATACGGACAATTAGGGAGGGGGCTATGGCCGAAATGCGATCTTCATAATTTACTGCATGTATATCTCCTCAAATGTAAAAAATTTTTCCTAATTGACCTAGAGGGATGGAATTTGCGGGGATCGAAAGGCCGTATTTTTCCACGAATTTTGGTACCGGAATGGACCCATACGGACAATTAGGGAGGGGGCTATGGCCGAAATGCGATCTTCATAATTTACTGCATGTATATCTCCTCAAATGTGAAAATTTTTCCTAATTGACCTAGAGGAATGGAATTTGCGGGGATCGAAAGGCCGTATTTTTCCACGAATTTTGGTACCGGAATGGACCCATACGGACAATTAGGGAGGGGGCTATGGCCGAAATGCGATCTTCATAATTTACTGCATGTATACTACTGAAAAATTAAAATTTTTCCTAATTGACCTAGAGGAATGGAATTTGCGGGGATCGAAAGGCCGTATTTTTCCACGAATTTTGGTACCGGAATGGACCCATACGGACAATTAGGGAGGGGGCTATGGCCGAAATGCGATCTTCATAATTTACTGCATGTATATCTCCTCAAATGTGAAAATTTTTCCTAATTGACCTAGAGGAATGGAATTTGCGGGGATCGAAAGGCCGTATTTTTCCACGAATTTTGGTACCGGAATGGACCCATACGGACAATTAGGGAGGGGGCTATGGCCGAAATGCGATCTTCATAATTTACTGCATGTATATCTCCTCAAATGTAAAAATTTTTCCTAATTGACCTAGAGGATGGAATTTGCGGGGATCGAAAGGCCGTATTTTTCCACGAATTTTGGTACCGGAATGGACCCATACGGACAATTAGGGAGGGGGCTATGGCCGAAATGCGATCTTCATAATTTACTGCATGTATATCTCCTCAAATGTAAAAAATTTTTCCTAATTGACCTAGAGGGATGGAATTTGCGGGGATCGAAAGGCCGTATTTTTCCACGAATTTTGGTACCGGAATGGACCCATACGGACAATTAGGGAGGGGGCTATGGCCGAAATGCGATCTTCATAATTTACTGCATGTATCTACTGAAAAATTAAAATTTTTCCTAATTGACCTAGAGGAATGGAATTTGCGGGGATCGAAAGGCCGTATTTTTCCACGAATTTTGGTACCGGAATGGACCCATACGGACAATTAGGGAGGGGGCTATGGCCGAAATGCGATCTTCATAATTTACTGCATGTATATCTCCTCAAATGTAAAAAATTTTTCCTAATTGACCTAGAGGGATGGAATTTGCGGGGATCGAAAGGCCGTATTTTTCCACGAATTTTGGTACCGGAATGGACCCATACGGACAATTAGGGAGGGGGCTATGGCCGAAATGCGATCTTCATAATTTACTGCATGTATATCTCCTCAAATGTGAAAATTTTTCCTAATTGACCTAGAGGAATGGAATTTGCGGGGATCGAAAGGCCGTATTTTTCCACGAATTTTGGTACCGGAATGGACCCATACGGACAATTAGGGAGGGGGCTATGGCCGAAATGCGATCTTCATAATTTACTGCATGTATATCTCCTCAAATGTGAAAATTTTTCCTAATTGGCCTAGAGGGATGGAATTTGCGGGGATCGAAAGGCCGTATTTTTCCACGAATTTTGGTACCGGAATGGACCCATACGGACAATTAGGGAGGGGGCTATGGCCGAAATGCGATCTTCATAATTTACTGCATGTATGACTACTGAAAAATTGAAATTTTTCCTAATTGACCCAGAGGAATGGAATTTGCGGGGATCGAAAGGCCGTATTTTTCCACGAATTTTGGTACCGGAATGGACCCATACGGACAATTAGGGAGGGGGCTATGGCCGAAATGCGATCTTCATAATTTACTGCATGTATATCTCCTCAAATGTAAAAATTTTTCCTAATTGACCTAGAGGGATGGAATTTGCGGGGATCGAAAGGCCGTATTTTTCCACGAATTTTGGTACCGGAATGGACCCATACGGACAATTAGGGAGGGGGCTATGGCCGAAATGCGATCTTCATAATTTACTGCATGTATATCTCCTCAAATGTAAAAATTTTTCCTAATTGACCTAGAGGGATGGAATTTGCGGGGATCGAAAGGCCGTATTTTTCCACGAATTTTGGTACCGGAATGGACCCATACGGACAATTAGGGAGGGGGCTATGGCCGAAATGCGATCTTCATAATTTACTGCATGTATATCTCCTCAAATGTGAAAATTTTTCCTAATTGACCTAGAGGAATGGAATTTGCGGGGATCGAAAGGCCGTATTTTTCCACGAATTTTGGTACCGGAATCGACCCATACGGACAATTAGGGAGGGGGCTATGGCCGAAATGCGATCTTCATAATTTACTGCATGTATATCTCCTCAATGTGAAAATTTTTCCTAATTGGCCTAGAGGGATGGAATTTGCGGGGATCGAAAGGCCGTATTTTTCCACGAATTTTGGTACCGGAATGGACCCATACGGACAATTAGGGAGGGGGCTATGGCCGAAATGCGATCTTCATAATTTACTGCATGTATGACTACTGAAAAATTAAAATTTTTCCTAATTGACCTAGAGGAATGGAATTTGCGGGGATCGAAAGGCCGTATTTTTCCACGAATTTTGGTACCGGAATGGACCCATACGGACAATTAGGGAGGGGGCTATGGCCGAAATGCGATCTTCATAATTTACTGCATGTATATCTCCTCAAATGTAAAAATTTTTCCTAATTGACCTAGAGGGATGGAATTTGCGGGGATCGAAAGGCCGTATTTTTCCACGAATTTTGGTACCGGAATGGACCCATACGGACAATTAGGGAGGGGGCTATGGCCGAAATGCGATCTTCATAATTTACTGCATGTATATCTCCTCAAATGTGAAAATTTTTCCTAATTGACCTAGAGGAATGGAATTTGCGGGGATCGAAAGGCCGTATTTTTCCACGAATTTTGGTACCGGAATGGACCCATACGGACAATTAGGGAGGGGGCTATGGCCGAAATGCGATCTTCATAATTTACTGCATGTATATCTCCTCAAATGTGAAAATTTTTCCTAATTGACCTAGAGGGATGGAATTTGCGGGGATCGAAAGGCCGTATTTTTCCACGAATTTTGGTACCGGAATGGACCCATACGGACAATTAGGGAGGGGGCTATGGCCGAAATGCGATCTTCATAATTTACTGCATGTATACTACTGAAAAATTAAAATTTTTCCTAATTGACCTAGAGGAATGGAATTTGCGGGGATCGAAAGGCCGTATTTTTCCACGAATTTTGGTACCGGAATGGACCCATACGGACAATTAGGGAGGGGGCTATGGCCGAAATGCGATCTTCATAATTTACTGCATGTATACTCCTGAAAATTAAAATTTTTCCTAATTGACCTAGAGGAATGGAATTTGCGGGGATCGAAAGGCCGTATTTTTCCACGAATTTTGGTACCGGAATGGACCCATACGGACAATTAGGGAGGGGGCTATGGCCGAAATGCGATCTTCATAATTTACTGCATGTATACTACTGAAAAATTAAAATTTTTCCTAATTGACCTAGAGGAATGGAATTTGCGGGGATCGAAAGGCCGTATTTTTCCACGAATTTTGGTACCGGAATGGACCCATACGGACAATTAGGGAGGGGGCTATGGCCGAAATGCGATCTTCATAATTTACTGCATGTATATCTCCTCAAATGTGAAAATTTTTCCTAATTGACCTAGAGGAATGGAATTTGCGGGGATCGAAAGGCCGTATTTTTCCACGAATTTTGGTACCGGAATGGACCCATACGGACAATTAGGGAGGGGGCTATGGCCGAAATGCGATCTTCATAATTTACTGCATGTATATCTCCTCAAATGTGAAAATTTTTCCTAATTGACCTAGAGGGATGGAATTTGCGGGGATCGAAAGGCCGTATTTTTCCACGAATTTTGGTACCGGAATGGACCCATACGGACAATTAGGGAGGGGGCTATGGCCGAAATGCGATCTTCATAATTTACTCCAGGTATGACTACTGAAAAATTAAAATTTTTCCTAATTGACCTAGAGGAATGGAATTTGCGGGGATCGAAAGGCCGTATTTTTCCACGAATTTTGGTACCGGAATGGACCCATACGGACAATTAGGGAGGGGGCTATGGCCGAAATGCGATCTTCATAATTTACTGCATGTATATCTCCTCAAATGTAAAAATTTTTCCTAATTGACCTAGAGGGATGGAATTTGCGGGGATCGAAAGGCCGTATTTTTCCACGAATTTTGGTACCGGAATGGACCCATACGGACAATTAGGGAGGGGGCTATGGCCGAAATGCGATCTTCATAATTTACTGCATGTATATCTCCTCAAATGTGAAAATTTTTCCTAATTGACCTAGAGGAATGGAATTTGCGGGGATCGAAAGGCCGTATTTTTCCACGAATTTTGGTACCGGAATGGACCCATACGGACAATTAGGGAGGGGGCTATGGCCGAAATGCGATCTTCATAATTTACTGCATGTATATCTCCTCAAATGTGAAAATTTTTCCTAATTGACCTAGAGGGATGGAATTTGCGGGGATCGAAAGGCCGTATTTTTCCACGAATTTTGGTACCGGAATGGACCCATACGGACAATTAGGGAGGGGGCTATGGCCGAAATGCGATCTTCATAATTTACTCATGTATGACTCCTGAAAAATTAAAATTTTTCCTAATTGACCTAGAGGAATGGAATTTGCGGGGATCGAAAGGCCGTATTTTTCCACGAATTTTGGTACCGGAATGGACCCATACGGACAATTAGGGAGGGGGCTATGGCCGAAATGCGATCTTCATAATTTACTCCAGGTATGACTACTGAAAAATTAAAATTTTTCCTAATTGACCTAGAGGAATGGAATTTGCGGGGATCGAAAGGCCGTATTTTTCCACGAATTTTGGTACCGGAATGGACCCATACGGACAATTAGGGAGGGGGCTATGGCCGAAATGCGATCTTCATAATTTACTCCATGTATGACTACTGAAAAATTAAAATTTTTCCTAATTGACCTAGAGGAATGGAATTTGCGGGGATCGAAAGGCCGTATTTTTCCACGAATTTTGGTACCGGAATGGACCCATACGGACAATTAGGGAGGGGGCTATGGCCGAAATGCGATCTTCATAATTTACTGCATGTATATCTCCTCAAATGTGAAAATTTTTCCTAATTGACCTAGAGGAATGGAATTTGCGGGGATCGAAAGGCCGTATTTTTCCACGAATTTTGGTACCGGAATGGACCCATACGGACAATTAGGGAGGGGGCTATGGCCGAAATGCGATCTTCATAATTTACTGCATGTATATCTCCTCAAATGTAAAAAATTTTTCCTAATTGACCTAGAGGGATGGAATTTGCGGGGATCGAAAGGCCGTATTTTTCCACGAATTTTGGTACCGGAATGGACCCATACGGACAATTAGGGAGGGGGCTATGGCCGAAATGCGATCTTCATAATTTACTGCATGTATATCTCCTCAAATGTGAAAATTTTTCCTAATTGACCTAGAGGGATGGAATTTGCGGGGATCGAAAGGCCGTATTTTTCCACGAATTTTGGTACCGGAATGGACCCATACGGACAATTAGGGAGGGGGCTATGGCCGAAATGCGATCTTCATAATTTACTCCAGTATGACTACTGAAAAATTAAAATTTTTCCTAATTGACCTAGAGGAATGGAATTTGCGGGGATCGAAAGGCCGTATTTTTCCACGAATTTTGGTACCGGAATGGACCCATACGGACAATTAGGGAGGGGGCTATGGCCGAAATGCGATCTTCATAATTTACTCATGTATGACTACTGAAAAATTAAAATTTTTCCTAATTGACCTAGAGGAATGGAATTTGCGGGGATCGAAAGGCCGTATTTTTCCACGAATTTTGGTACCGGAATGGACCCATACGGACAATTAGGGAGGGGGCTATGGCCGAAATGCGATCTTCATAATTTACTGCATGTATATCTCCTCAAATGAAAATTTTTCCTAATTGACCTAGAGGGATGGAATTTGCGGGGATCGAAAGGCCGTATTTTTCCACGAATTTTGGTACCGGAATGGACCCATACGGACAATTAGGGAGGGGGCTATGGCCGAAATGCGATCTTCATAATTTACTGCATGTATATCTCCTCAAATGTGAAAATTTTTCCTAATTGACCTAGAGGAATGGAATTTGCGGGGATCGAAAGGCCGTATTTTTCCACGAATTTTGGTACCGGAATGGACCCATACGGACAATTAGGGAGGGGGCTATGGCCGAAATGCGATCTTCATAATTTACTGCATGTATATCTCCTCAAATGTGAAAATTTTTCCTAATTGACCTAGAGGATGGAATTTGCGGGGATCGAAAGGCCGTATTTTTCCACGAATTTTGGTACCGGAATGGACCCATACGGACAATTAGGGAGGGGGCTATGGCCGAAATGCGATCTTCATAATTTACTGCATGTATATCTCCTCAAATGTGAAATTTTTCCTAATTGACCTAGAGGGATGGAATTTGCGGGGATCGAAAGGCCGTATTTTTCCACGAATTTTGGTACCGGAATGGACCCATACGGACAATTAGGGAGGGGGCTATGGCCGAAATGCGATCTTCATAATTTACTCAGGTATGACTACTGAAAAATTAAAAATTTTCCTAATTGACCTAGAGGAATGGAATTTGCGGGGATCGAAAGGCCGTATTTTTCCACGAATTTTGGTACCGGAATGGACCCATACGGACAATTAGGGAGGGGGCTATGGCCGAAATGCGATCTTCATAATTTACTGCATGTATATCTCCTCAAATGTGAAATTTTTCCTAATTGACCTAGAGGATGGAATTTGCGGGGATCGAAAGGCCGTATTTTTCCACGAATTTTGGTACCGGAATGGACCCATACGGACAATTAGGGAGGGGGCTATGGCCGAAATGCGATCTTCATAATTTACTGCATGTATATCTCCTCAAATGTGAAAATTTTCCTAATTGACCTAGAGGAATGG
>JAJSSI010000046.1:0-89505 GCA_031841125.1 Acanthococcus lagerstroemiae | reverse complement strand
AAAAAGTTGGAAAAATTGATCAATTGGGTCAAAAAATGACTCTAGCTCAATTTTGACAACGGATTCAATTCGTCTCGAAAAATTGACTAACTAGCACCAGCCCCGACGCCGTAGCTCTCCGAAAATTTTTTCGCCCCAAAAAATGCATGATGTATATATGGAGAAATTTCAAAATTTGAGAAAATCAAAAATTTCGATTTCCATGAGTGTTTCTTACTCATTTTTCACGCTGAGTTCGAATTCGCTTTGGAATTTGGGCGCGACCCTCCGTTCCCGAGATACCCTCGAAAAAGTTGGAAAAATTGATCAATTTGGGTCAAAAAATGACTCTAGCTCAATTTGACAACGGATTCGAATTCGTCTCGAAAAATTGACTAACTAGCACCAGCCCCGACGCCGTAGCTCTCCGAAAATTTTTTCGCCCCAAAAAATGCATGATGTATATATATGGAGAAATTTTCAAAATTTGAGAAAATCAAAATTTCGATTCATGAGTGTTTCTTACTCAATTTTTCACGCTGAGTTCGAATCGCTTTTGGAATTTGGCGGCGACCCTCCGTTCCCGAGATACCCTCGAAAAAGTTGGAAAAATTGATCAATTTGGGTCAAAAAATGACTCTAGCTCAATTTTGACAACGGATTCGAATTCGTCTCGAAAAATTGACTAACTAGCACCAGCCCCGACGCCGTAGCTCTCCGAAAATTTTTTCGCCCCAAAAAATGCATGATGTATAGTATGGAGAAATTTTCAAAATTTGAGAAAATCAAAAATTTCGAATTCATGAGTGTTTCTTACTCAATTTTTCACGCTGAGTTCGAATTCGCTTTTGGAATTTGGCGGCGACCCTCCGTTCCCGAGATACCCTCGAAAAAGTTGGAAAAATTGATCAATTTGGGTCAAAAAATGACTCTAGCTCAATTTTGACAACGGATTCGAATTCGTCTCGAAAAATTGACTAACTAGCACCAGCCCCGACGCCGTAGCTCTCCGAAAATTTTTTCGCCCCAAAAAATGCATGATGTATAGTATGGAGAAATTTTCAAAATTTGAGAAAATCAAAAATTTCGATTTCATGAGTGTTTCTTACTCAATTTTTCACGCTGATTCGAATTCGCTTTTGGAATTTGGCGGCGACCCTCCGTTCCCGAGATACCCTCGAAAAAGTTGGAAAAATTGATCAATTTGGGTCAAAAAATGACTCTAGCTCAATTTTGACAACGGATTCGAATTCGTCTCGAAAAATTGACTAACTAGCACCAGCCCCGACGCCGTAGCTCTCCGAAAATTTTTTCGCCCCAAAAAATGCATGATGTATAGTATGGAGAAATTTTCAAAATTTGAGAAAATCAAAAATTTCGATTTCATGAGTGTTTCTTACTCAATTTTTCACGCTGAGTTCGAATTCGCTTTTGGAATTTGGCGGCGACCCTCCGTTCCCGAGATACCCTCGAAAAAGTTGGAAAAATTGATCAATTTGGGTCAAAAAATGACTCTAGCTCAATTTTGACAACGGATTCGAATTCGTCTCGAAAAATTGACTAACTAGCACCAGCCCCGACGCCGTAGCTCTCAGAAAATTTTTTCGCCCCAAAAATGCATGATGTATAGTATGGAGAAATTTTCAAAATTTGAGAAAATCAAAAATTTCGATTTCATGAGTGTTTCTTACTCAATTTTTCACGCTGAGTTCGAATTCGCTTTTGGAATTTGGCGGCGACCCTCCGTTCCCGAGATACCCTCGAAAAAGTTGGAAAAATTGATCAATTTGGGTCAAAAAATGACTCTAGCTCAATTTTGACAACGGATTCGAATTCGTCTCGAAAAATTGACTAACTAGCACCAGCCCCGACGCCGTAGCTCTCCGAAAATTTTTTCGCCCCAAAAAATGCATGATGTGTATGGAGAAATTTTCAAAATTTGAGAAAATCAAAAATTTCGATTTCATGAGTGTTTCTTACTCAATTTTTCACGCTGAGTTCGAATTCGCTTTTGGAATTTGGCGGCGACCCTCCGTTCCCGAGATACCCTCGAAAAAGTTGGAAAAATTGATCAATTTGGGTCAAAAAATGACTCTAGCTCAATTTTGACAACGGATTCGAATTCGTCTCGAAAAATTGACTAACTAGCACCAGCCCCGACGCCGTAGCTCTCCGAAAATTTTTTCGCCCCAAAAAATGCATGATGTATAGTATGGAGAAATTTTCAAAATTTGAGAAAATCAAAAATTTCGATTTCATGAGTGTTTCTTACTCAATTTTTCACGCTGAGTTCGAATTCGCTTTTGAATTTGGCGGCGACCCTCCGTTCCCGAGATACCCTCGAAAAAGTTGGAAAAATTGATCAATTTGGGTCAAAAAATGACTCTAGCTCAATTTTGACAACGGATTCGAATTCGTCTCGAAAAATTGACTAACTAGCACCAGCCCCGACGCCGTAGCTCTCCGAAAATTTTTTCGCCCCAAAAAATGCATGATGTATAGTATGGAGAAATTTTCAAAATTTGAGAAAATCAAAAATTTCGATTTCATGAGTGTTTCTTACTCAATTTTTCACGCTGAGTTCGAATTCGCTTTGGAATTTGGCGGCGACCCTCCGTTCCCGAGATACCCTCGAAAAAGTTGGAAAAATTGATCAATTTGGGTCAAAAAATGACTCTAGCTCAATTTTGACAACGGATTCGAATTCGTCTCGAAAAATTGACTAACTAGCACCAGCCCCGACGCCGTAGCTCTCCGAAAATTTTTTCGCCCCAAAAAATGCATGATGTATAGTATGGAGAAATTTTCAAAATTTGAGAAAATCAAAAATTTCGAATTCATGAGTGTTTCTTACTCAATTTTTCACGCTGAGTTCGAATTCGCTTTTGGAATTTGGCGGCGACCCTCCGTTCCCGAGATACCCTCGAAAAAGTTGGAAAAATTGATCAATTTGGGTCAAAAAATGACTCTAGCTCAATTTTGACAACGGATTCGAATTCGTCTCGAAAAATTGACTAACTAGCACCAGCCCCGACGCCGTAGCTCTCCGAAAATTTTTTCGCCCCAAAAAATGCATGATGTATAGTATGGAGAAATTTTCAAAATTTGAGAAAATCAAAAATTTCGATTCATGAGTGTTTCTTACTCAATTTTTCACGCTGAGTTCGAATTCGCTTTTGGAATTTGGCGGCGACCCTCCGTTCCCGAGATACCCTCGAAAAAGTTGGAAAAATTGATCAATTTGGGTCAAAAAATGACTCTAGCTCAATTTTGACAACGGATTCGAATTCGTCTCGAAAAATTGACTAACTAGCACCAGCCCCGACGCCGTAGCTCTCCGAAAATTTTTTCGCCCAAAAAATGCATGATGTATAGTATGGAGAAATTTTCAAAATTTGAGAAAATCAAAAATTTCGATTTCATGAGTGTTTCTTACTCAATTTTTCACGCTGAGTTCGAATTCGCTTTTGGAATTTGGCGGCGACCCTCCGTTCCCGAGATACCCTCGAAAAAGTTGGAAAAATTGATCAATTTGGGTCAAAAAATGACTCTAGCTCAATTTTGACAACGGATTCGAATTCGTCTCGAAAAATTGACTAACTAGCACCAGCCCCGACGCCGTAGCTCTCCGAAAATTTTTTCGCCCCAAAAAATGCATGATGTATAGTATGGAGAAATTTTCAAAATTTGAGAAAATCAAAAATTTCGATTTCATGAGTGTTTCTTACTCAATTTTTCACGCTGAGTTCGAATTCGCTTTTGAATTTGGCGGCGACCCTCCGTTCCCGAGATACCCTCGAAAAAGTTGGAAAAAATTGATCAATTTGGGTCAAAAAATGACTCTAGCTCAATTTTGACAACGGATTCGAATTCGTCTCGAAAAATTGACTAACTAGCACCAGCCCCGACGCCGTAGCTCTCCGAAAATTTTTTCGCCCCAAAAAATGCATGATGTATAGTATGGAGAAATTTTCAAAATTTGAGAAAATCAAAAATTTCGATTTCATGAGTGTTTCTTACTCAATTTTTCACGCTGAGTTCGAATTCGCTTTTGGAATTTGGCGGCGACCCTCCGTTCCCGAGATACCCTCGAAAAAGTTGGAAAAATTGATCAATTTGGGTCAAAAAATGACTCTAGCTCAATTTTGACAACGGATTCGAATTCGTCTCGAAAAATTGACTAACTAGCACCAGCCCCGACGCCGTAGCTCTCCGAAAATTTTTTCGCCCCAAAAAATGCATGATGTATAGTATGGAGAAATTTTCAAAATTTGAGAAAATCAAAAATTTCGATTTCATGAGTGTTTCTTACTCAATTTTTCACGCTGAGTTCGAATTCGCTTTTGGAATTTGGCGGCGACCCTCCGTTCCCGAGATACCCTCGAAAAAGTTGGAAAAATTGATCAATTTGGGTCAAAAAATGACTCTAGCTCAATTTTGACAACGGATTCGAATTCGTCTCGAAAAATTGACTAACTAGCACCAGCCCCGACGCCGTAGCTCTCCGAAAATTTTTTCGCCCCAAAAAATGCATGATGTATAGTATGGAGAAATTTTCAAAATTTGAGAAAATCAAAAATTTCGATTTCATGAGTGTTTCTTACTCAATTTTTCACGCTGAGTTCGAATTCGCTTTTGGAATTTGGCGGCGACCCTCCGTTCCGAGATACCCTCGAAAAAGTTGGAAAAATTGATCAATTTGGGTCAAAAAATGACTCTAGCTCAATTTTGACAACGGATTCGAATTCGTCTCGAAAAATTGACTAACTAGCACCAGCCCCGACGCCGTAGCTCTCCGAAAATTTTTTCGCCCAAAAAATGCATGATGTAGTATGGAGAAATTTTCAAAATTTGAGAAAATCAAAAATTTCGATTTCATGAGTGTTTCTTACTCAATTTTTCACGCTGAGTTCGAATTCGCTTTTGGAATTTGGCGGCGACCCTCCGTTCCCGAGATACCCTCGAAAAAGTTGGAAAAATTGATCAATTTGGGTCAAAAAATGACTCTAGCTCAATTTTGACAACGGATTCGAATTCGTCTCGAAAAATTGACTAACTAGCACCAGCCCCGACGCCGTAGCTCTCCGAAAATTTTTTCGCCCCAAAAAATGCATGATGTATAGTATGGAGAAATTTTCAAAATTTGAGAAAATCAAAAATTTCGATTTCATGAGTGTTTCTTACTCAATTTTTCACGCTGAGTTCGAATTCGCTTTTGGAATTTGGCGGCGACCCTCCGTTCCCGAGATACCCTCGAAAAAGTTGGAAAAATTGATCAATTTGGGTCAAAAAATGACTCTAGCTCAATTTTGACAACGGATTCGAATTCGTCTCGAAAAATTGACTAACTAGCACCAGCCCCGACGCCGTAGCTCTCCGAAAATTTTTTCGCCCCAAAAAATGCATGATGTATAGTATGGAGAAATTTTCAAAATTTGAGAAAATCAAAAATTTCGATTTCATGAGTGTTTCTTACTCAATTTTTCACGCTGAGTTCGAATTCGCTTTTGGAATTTGGCGGCGACCCTCCGTTCCCGAGATACCCTCGAAAAAGTTGGAAAAATTGATCAATTTGGGTCAAAAAATGACTCTAGCTCAATTTTGACAACGGATTCGAATTCGTCTCGAAAAATTGACTAACTAGCACCAGCCCCGACGCCGTAGCTCTCCGAAAATTTTTTCGCCCCAAAAAATGCATGATGTATAGTATGGAGAAATTTTCAAAATTTGAGAAAATCAAAAATTTCGATTTCATGAGTGTTTCTTACTCAATTTTTCACGCTGAGTTCGAATTCGCTTTTGGAATTTGGCGGCGACCCTCCGTTCCCGAGATACCCTCGAAAAAGTTGGAAAAATTGATCAATTTGGGTCAAAAAATGACTCTAGCTCAATTTTGACAACGGATTCGAATTCGTCTCGAAAAATTGACTAACTAGCACCAGCCCCGACGCCGTAGCTCTCCGAAAATTTTTTCGCCCCAAAAAATGCATGATGTATAGTATGGAGAAATTTTCAAAATTTGAGAAAATCAAAAATTTCGATTTCATGAGTGTTTCTTACTCAATTTTTCACGCTGAGTTCGAATTCGCTTTTGGAATTTGGCGGCGACCCTCCGTTCCCGAGATACCCTCGAAAAAGTTGGAAAAATTGATCAATTTGGGTCAAAAAATGACTCTAGCTCAATTTTGACAACGGATTCGAATTCGTCTCGAAAAATTGACTAACTAGCACCAGCCCCGACGCCGTAGCTCTCCGAAAATTTTTTCGCCCCAAAAAATGCATGATGTATAGTATGGAGAAATTTTCAAAATTTGAGAAAATCAAAAATTTCGATTTCATGAGTGTTTCTTACTCAATTTTTCACGCTGAGTTCGAATTCGCTTTTGGAATTTGGCGGCGACCCTCCGTTCCCGAGATACCCTCGAAAAAGTTGGAAAAATTGATCAATTTGGGTCAAAAAATGACTCTAGCTCAATTTTGACAACGGATTCGAATTCGTCTCGAAAAATTGACTAACTAGCACCAGCCCCGACGCCGTAGCTCTCCGAAAATTTTTTCGCCCCAAAAAATGCATGATGTATAGTATGGAGAAATTTTCAAAATTTGAGAAAATCAAAAATTTCGATTTCATGAGTGTTTCTTACTCAATTTTTCACGCTGAGTTCGAATTCGCTTTTGGAATTTGGCGGCGACCCTCCGTTCCCGAGATACCCTCGAAAAAGTTGGAAAAATTGATCAATTTGGGTCAAAAAATGACTCTAGCTCAATTTTGACAACGGATTCGAATTCGTCTCGAAAAATTGACTAACTAGCACCAGCCCCGACGCCGTAGCTCTCCGAAAATTTTTTCGCCCCAAAAAATGCATGATGTATAGTATGGAGAAATTTTCAAAATTTGAGAAAATCAAAAATTTCGATTTCATGAGTGTTTCTTACTCAATTTTTCACGCTGAGTTCGAATTCGCTTTTGGAATTTGGCGGCGACCCTCCGTTCCCGAGATACCCTCGAAAAAGTTGGAAAAATTGATCAATTTGGGTCAAAAAATGACTCTAGCTCAATTTTGACAACGGATTCGAATTCGTCTCGAAAAATTGACTAACTAGCACCAGCCCCGACGCCGTAGCTCTCCGAAAATTTTTTCGCCCCAAAAAATGCATGATGTATAGTATGGAGAAATTTTCAAAATTTGAGAAAATCAAAAATTTCGATTTCATGAGTGTTTCTTACTCAATTTTTCACGCTGAGTTCGAATTCGCTTTTGGAATTTGGCGGCGACCCTCCGTTCCCGAGATACCCTCGAAAAAGTTGGAAAAATTGATCAATTTGGGTCAAAAAATGACTCTAGCTCAATTTTGACAACGGATTCGAATTCGTCTCGAAAAATTGACTAACTAGCACCAGCCCCGACGCCGTAGCTCTCCGAAAATTTTTTCGCCCCAAAAAATGCATGATGTATAGTATGGAGAAATTTTCAAAATTTGAGAAAATCAAAAATTTCGATTTCATGAGTGTTTCTTACTCAATTTTTCACGCTGAGTTCGAATTCGCTTTTGGAATTTGGCGGCGACCCTCCGTTCCCGAGATACCCTCGAAAAAGTTGGAAAAATTGATCAATTTGGGTCAAAAAATGACTCTAGCTCAATTTTGACAACGGATTCGAATTCGTCTCGAAAAATTGACTAACTAGCACCAGCCCCGACGCCGTAGCTCTCCGAAAATTTTTTCGCCCCAAAAAATGCATGATGTATAGTATGGAGAAATTTTCAAAATTTGAGAAAATCAAAAATTTCGATTTCATGAGTGTTTCTTACTCAATTTTTCACGCTGAGTTCGAATTCGCTTTTGGAATTTGGCGGCGACCCTCCGTTCCCGAGATACCCTCGAAAAAGTTGGAAAAATTGATCAATTTGGGTCAAAAAATGACTCTAGCTCAATTTTGACAACGGATTCGAATTCGTCTCGAAAAATTGACTAACTAGCACCAGCCCCGACGCCGTAGCTCTCCGAAAATTTTTTCGCCCCAAAAAATGCATGATGTATAGTATGGAGAAATTTTCAAAATTTGAGAAAATCAAAAATTTCGATTTCATGAGTGTTTCTTACTCAATTTTTCACGCTGAGTTCGAATTCGCTTTTGGAATTTGGCGGCGACCCTCCGTTCCCGAGATACCCTCGAAAAAGTTGGAAAAATTGATCAATTTGGGTCAAAAAATGACTCTAGCTCAATTTTGACAACGGATTCGAATTCGTCTCGAAAAATTGACTAACTAGCACCAGCCCCGACGCCGTAGCTCTCCGAAAATTTTTTCGCCCCAAAAAATGCATGATGTATAGTATGGAGAAATTTTCAAAATTTGAGAAAATCAAAAATTTCGATTTCATGAGTGTTTCTTACTCAATTTTTCACGCTGAGTTCGAATTCGCTTTTGGAATTTGGCGGCGACCCTCCGTTCCCGAGATACCCTCGAAAAAGTTGGAAAAATTGATCAATTTGGGTCAAAAAATGACTCTAGCTCAATTTTGACAACGGATTCGAATTCGTCTCGAAAAATTGACTAACTAGCACCAGCCCCGACGCCGTAGCTCTCCGAAAATTTTTTCGCCCCAAAAAATGCATATAGTATGGAGAAATTTTCAAAATTTGAGAAAATCAAAAATTTCGATTTCATGAGTGTTTCTTACTCAATTTTTCACGCTGAGTTCGAATTCGCTTTTGGAATTTGGCGGCGACCCTCCGTTCCCGAGATACCCTCGAAAAAGTTGGAAAAATTGATCAATTTGGGTCAAAAAATGACTCTAGCTCAATTTTGACAACGGATTCGAATTCGTCTCGAAAAATTGACTAACTAGCACCAGCCCCGACGCCGTAGCTCTCCGAAAATTTTTTCGCCCCAAAAAATGCATGATGTATAGTATGGAGAAATTTTCAAAATTTGAGAAAATCAAAAATTTCGATTTCATGAGTGTTTCTTACTCAATTTTTCACGCTGAGTTCGAATTCGCTTTTGGAATTTGGCGGCGACCCTCCGTTCCCGAGATACCCTCGAAAAAGTTGGAAAAATTGATCAATTTGGGTCAAAAAATGACTCTAGCTCAATTTTGACAACGGATTCGAATTCGTCTCGAAAAATTGACTAACTAGCACCAGCCCCGACGCCGTAGCTCTCCGAAAATTTTTTCGCCCCAAAAAATGCATGATGTATAGTATGGAGAAATTTTCAAAATTTGAGAAAATCAAAAATTTCGATTTCATGAGTGTTTCTTACTCAATTTTTCACGCTGAGTTCGAATTCGCTTTTGGAATTTGGCGGCGACCCTCCGTTCCCGAGATACCCTCGAAAAAGTTGGAAAAATTGATCAATTTGGGTCAAAAAATGACTCTAGCTCAATTTTGACAACGGATTCGAATTCGTCTCGAAAAATTGACTAACTAGCACCAGCCCCGACGCCGTAGCTCTCCGAAAATTTTTTCGCCCCAAAAAATGCATGATGTATAGTATGGAGAAATTTTCAAAATTTGAGAAAATCAAAAATTTCGATTTCATGAGTGTTTCTTACTCAATTTTTCACGCTGAGTTCGAATTCGCTTTTGGAATTTGGCGGCGACCCTCCGTTCCCGAGATACCCTCGAAAAAGTTGGAAAAATTGATCAATTTGGGTCAAAAAATGACTCTAGCTCAATTTTGACAACGGATTCGAATTCGTCTCGAAAAATTGACTAACTAGCACCAGCCCCGACGCCGTAGCTCTCCGAAAATTTTTTCGCCCCAAAAAATGCATGATGTATAGTATGGAGAAATTTTCAAAATTTGAGAAAATCAAAAATTTCGATTTCATGAGTGTTTCTTACTCAATTTTTCACGCTGAGTTCGAATTCGCTTTTGGAATTTGGCGGCGACCCTCCGTTCCCGAGATACCCTCGAAAAAGTTGGAAAAATTGATCAATTTGGGTCAAAAAATGACTCTAGCTCAATTTTGACAACGGATTCGAATTCGTCTCGAAAAATTGACTAACTAGCACCAGCCCCGACGCCGTAGCTCTCCGAAAATTTTTTCGCCCCAAAAAATGCATGATGTATAGTATGGAGAAATTTTCAAAATTTGAGAAAATCAAAAATTTCGATTTCATGAGTGTTTCTTACTCAATTTTTCACGCTGAGTTCGAATTCGCTTTTGGAATTTGGCGGCGACCCTCCGTTCCCGAGATACCCTCGAAAAAGTTGGAAAAATTGATCAATTTGGGTCAAAAAATGACTCTAGCTCAATTTTGACAACGGATTCGAATTCGTCTCGAAAAATTGACTAACTAGCACCAGCCCCGACGCCGTAGCTCTCCGAAAATTTTTTCGCCCCAAAAAATGCATGATGTATAGTATGGAGAAATTTTCAAAATTTGAGAAAATCAAAAATTTCGATTTCATGAGTGTTTCTTACTCAATTTTTCACGCTGAGTTCGAATTCGCTTTTGGAATTTGGCGGCGACCCTCCGTTCCCGAGATACCCTCGAAAAAGTTGGAAAAATTGATCAATTTGGGTCAAAAAATGACTCTAGCTCAATTTTGACAACGGATTCGAATTCGTCTCGAAAAATTGACTAACTAGCACCAGCCCCGACGCCGTAGCTCTCCGAAAATTTTTTCGCCCCAAAAAATGCATGATGTATAGTATGGAGAAATTTTCAAAATTTGAGAAAATCAAAAATTTCGATTTCATGAGTGTTTCTTACTCAATTTTTCACGCTGAGTTCGAATTCGCTTTTGGAATTTGGCGGCGACCCTCCGTTCCCGAGATACCCTCGAAAAAGTTGGAAAAATTGATCAATTTGGGTCAAAAAATGACTCTAGCTCAATTTTGACAACGGATTCGAATTCGTCTCGAAAAATTGACTAACTAGCACCAGCCCCGACGCCGTAGCTCTCCGAAAATTTTTTCGCCCCAAAAAATGCATGATGTATAGTATGGAGAAATTTTCAAAATTTGAGAAAATCAAAAATTTCGATTTCATGAGTGTTTCTTACTCAATTTTTCACGCTGAGTTCGAATTCGCTTTTGGAATTTGGCGGCGACCCTCCGTTCCCGAGATACCCTCGAAAAAGTTGGAAAAATTGATCAATTTGGGTCAAAAAATGACTCTAGCTCAATTTTGACAACGGATTCGAATTCGTCTCGAAAAATTGACTAACTAGCACCAGCCCCGACGCCGTAGCTCTCCGAAAATTTTTTCGCCCCAAAAAATGCATGATGTATAGTATGGAGAAATTTTCAAAATTTGAGAAAATCAAAAATTTCGATTTCATGAGTGTTTCTTACTCAATTTTTCACGCTGAGTTCGAATTCGCTTTTGGAATTTGGCGGCGACCCTCCGTTCCCGAGATACCCTCGAAAAAGTTGGAAAAATTGATCAATTTGGGTCAAAAAATGACTCTAGCTCAATTTTGACAACGGATTCGAATTCGTCTCGAAAAATTGACTAACTAGCACCAGCCCCGACGCCGTAGCTCTCCGAAAATTTTTTCGCCCCAAAAAATGCATGATGTATAGTATGGAGAAATTTTCAAAATTTGAGAAAATCAAAAATTTCGATTTCATGAGTGTTTCTTACTCAATTTTTCACGCTGAGTTCGAATTCGCTTTTGGAATTTGGCGGCGACCCTCCGTTCCCGAGATACCCTCGAAAAAGTTGGAAAAATTGATCAATTTGGGTCAAAAAATGACTCTAGCTCAATTTTGACAACGGATTCGAATTCGTCTCGAAAAATTGACTAACTAGCACCAGCCCCGACGCCGTAGCTCTCCGAAAATTTTTTCGCCCCAAAAAATGCATGATGTATAGTATGGAGAAATTTTCAAAATTTGAGAAAATCAAAAATTTCGATTTCATGAGTGTTTCTTACTCAATTTTTCACGCTGAGTTCGAATTCGCTTTTGGAATTTGGCGGCGACCCTCCGTTCCCGAGATACCCTCGAAAAAGTTGGAAAAATTGATCAATTTGGGTCAAAAAATGACTCTAGCTCAATTTTGACAACGGATTCGAATTCGTCTCGAAAAATTGACTAACTAGCACCAGCCCCGACGCCGTAGCTCTCCGAAAATTTTTTCGCCCCAAAAAATGCATGATGTATAGTATGGAGAAATTTTCAAAATTTGAGAAAATCAAAAATTTCGATTTCATGAGTGTTTCTTACTCAATTTTTCACGCTGAGTTCGAATTCGCTTTTGGAATTTGGCGGCGACCCTCCGTTCCCGAGATACCCTCGAAAAAGTTGGAAAAATTGATCAATTTGGGTCAAAAAATGACTCTAGCTCAATTTTGACAACGGATTCGAATTCGTCTCGAAAAATTGACTAACTAGCACCAGCCCCGACGCCGTAGCTCTCCGAAAATTTTTTCGCCCCAAAAAATGCATGATGTATAGTATGGAGAAATTTTCAAAATTTGAGAAAATCAAAAATTTCGATTTCATGAGTGTTTCTTACTCAATTTTTCACGCTGAGTTCGAATTCGCTTTTGGAATTTGGCGGCGACCCTCCGTTCCCGAGATACCCTCGAAAAAGTTGGAAAAATTGATCAATTTGGGTCAAAAAATGACTCTAGCTCAATTTTGACAACGGATTCGAATTCGTCTCGAAAAATTGACTAACTAGCACCAGCCCCGACGCCGTAGCTCTCCGAAAATTTTTTCGCCCCAAAAAATGCATGATGTATAGTATGGAGAAATTTTCAAAATTTGAGAAAATCAAAAATTTCGATTTCATGAGTGTTTCTTACTCAATTTTTCACGCTGAGTTCGAATTCGCTTTTGGAATTTGGCGGCGACCCTCCGTTCCCGAGATACCCTCGAAAAAGTTGGAAAAATTGATCAATTTGGGTCAAAAAATGACTCTAGCTCAATTTTGACAACGGATTCGAATTCGTCTCGAAAAATTGACTAACTAGCACCAGCCCCGACGCCGTAGCTCTCCGAAAATTTTTTCGCCCCAAAAAATGCATGATGTATAGTATGGAGAAATTTTCAAAATTTGAGAAAATCAAAAATTTCGATTTCATGAGTGTTTCTTACTCAATTTTTCACGCTGAGTTCGAATTCGCTTTTGGAATTTGGCGGCGACCCTCCGTTCCCGAGATACCCTCGAAAAAGTTGGAAAAATTGATCAATTTGGGTCAAAAAATGACTCTAGCTCAATTTTGACAACGGATTCGAATTCGTCTCGAAAAATTGACTAACTAGCACCAGCCCCGACGCCGTAGCTCTCCGAAAATTTTTTCGCCCCAAAAAATGCATGATGTATAGTATGGAGAAATTTTCAAAATTTGAGAAAATCAAAAATTTCGATTTCATGAGTGTTTCTTACTCAATTTTTCACGCTGAGTTCGAATTCGCTTTTGGAATTTGGCGGCGACCCTCCGTTCCCGAGATACCCTCGAAAAAGTTGGAAAAATTGATCAATTTGGGTCAAAAAATGACTCTAGCTCAATTTTGACAACGGATTCGAATTCGTCTCGAAAAATTGACTAACTAGCACCAGCCCCGACGCCGTAGCTCTCCGAAAATTTTTTCGCCCCAAAAAATGCATGATGTATAGTATGGAGAAATTTTCAAAATTTGAGAAAATCAAAAATTTCGATTTCATGAGTGTTTCTTACTCAATTTTTCACGCTGAGTTCGAATTCGCTTTTGGAATTTGGCGGCGACCCTCCGTTCCCGAGATACCCTCGAAAAAGTTGGAAAAATTGATCAATTTGGGTCAAAAAATGACTCTAGCTCAATTTTGACAACGGATTCGAATTCGTCTCGAAAAATTGACTAACTAGCACCAGCCCCGACGCCGTAGCTCTCCGAAAATTTTTTCGCCCCAAAAAATGCATGATGTATAGTATGGAGAAATTTTCAAAATTTGAGAAAATCAAAAATTTCGATTTCATGAGTGTTTCTTACTCAATTTTTCACGCTGAGTTCGAATTCGCTTTTGGAATTTGGCGGCGACCCTCCGTTCCCGAGATACCCTCGAAAAAGTTGGAAAAATTGATCAATTTGGGTCAAAAAATGACTCTAGCTCAATTTTGACAACGGATTCGAATTCGTCTCGAAAAATTGACTAACTAGCACCAGCCCCGACGCCGTAGCTCTCCGAAAATTTTTTCGCCCCAAAAAATGCATGATGTATAGTATGGAGAAATTTTCAAAATTTGAGAAAATCAAAAATTTCGATTTCATGAGTGTTTCTTACTCAATTTTTCACGCTGAGTTCGAATTCGCTTTTGGAATTTGGCGGCGACCCTCCGTTCCCGAGATACCCTCGAAAAAGTTGGAAAAATTGATCAATTTGGGTCAAAAAATGACTCTAGCTCAATTTTGACAACGGATTCGAATTCGTCTCGAAAAATTGACTAACTAGCACCAGCCCCGACGCCGTAGCTCTCCGAAAATTTTTTCGCCCCAAAAAATGCATGATGTATAGTATGGAGAAATTTTCAAAATTTGAGAAAATCAAAAATTTCGATTTCATGAGTGTTTCTTACTCAATTTTTCACGCTGAGTTCGAATTCGCTTTTGGAATTTGGCGGCGACCCTCCGTTCCCGAGATACCCTCGAAAAAGTTGGAAAAATTGATCAATTTGGGTCAAAAAATGACTCTAGCTCAATTTTGACAACGGATTCGAATTCGTCTCGAAAAATTGACTAACTAGCACCAGCCCCGACGCCGTAGCTCTCCGAAAATTTTTTCGCCCCAAAAAATGCATGATGTATAGTATGGAGAAATTTTCAAAATTTGAGAAAATCAAAAATTTCGATTTCATGAGTGTTTCTTACTCAATTTTTCACGCTGAGTTCGAATTCGCTTTTGGAATTTGGCGGCGACCCTCCGTTCCCGAGATACCCTCGAAAAAGTTGGAAAAATTGATCAATTTGGGTCAAAAAATGACTCTAGCTCAATTTTGACAACGGATTCGAATTCGTCTCGAAAAATTGACTAACTAGCACCAGCCCCGACGCCGTAGCTCTCCGAAAATTTTTTCGCCCCAAAAAATGCATGATGTATAGTATGGAGAAATTTTCAAAATTTGAGAAAATCAAAAATTTCGATTTCATGAGTGTTTCTTACTCAATTTTTCACGCTGAGTTCGAATTCGCTTTTGGAATTTGGCGGCGACCCTCCGTTCCCGAGATACCCTCGAAAAAGTTGGAAAAATTGATCAATTTGGGTCAAAAAATGACTCTAGCTCAATTTTGACAACGGATTCGAATTCGTCTCGAAAAATTGACTAACTAGCACCAGCCCCGACGCCGTAGCTCTCCGAAAATTTTTTCGCCCCAAAAAATGCATGATGTATAGTATGGAGAAATTTTCAAAATTTGAGAAAATCAAAAATTTCGATTTCATGAGTGTTTCTTACTCAATTTTTCACGCTGAGTTCGAATTCGCTTTTGGAATTTGGCGGCGACCCTCCGTTCCCGAGATACCCTCGAAAAAGTTGGAAAAATTGATCAATTTGGGTCAAAAAATGACTCTAGCTCAATTTTGACAACGGATTCGAATTCGTCTCGAAAAATTGACTAACTAGCACCAGCCCCGACGCCGTAGCTCTCCGAAAATTTTTTCGCCCCAAAAAATGCATGATGTATAGTATGGAGAAATTTTCAAAATTTGAGAAAATCAAAAATTTCGATTTCATGAGTGTTTCTTACTCAATTTTTCACGCTGAGTTCGAATTCGCTTTTGGAATTTGGCGGCGACCCTCCGTTCCCGAGATACCCTCGAAAAAGTTGGAAAAATTGATCAATTTGGGTCAAAAAATGACTCTAGCTCAATTTTGACAACGGATTCGAATTCGTCTCGAAAAATTGACTAACTAGCACCAGCCCCGACGCCGTAGCTCTCCGAAAATTTTTTCGCCCCAAAAAATGCATGATGTATAGTATGGAGAAATTTTCAAAATTTGAGAAAATCAAAAATTTCGATTTCATGAGTGTTTCTTACTCAATTTTTCACGCTGAGTTCGAATTCGCTTTTGGAATTTGGCGGCGACCCTCCGTTCCCGAGATACCCTCGAAAAAGTTGGAAAAATTGATCAATTTGGGTCAAAAAATGACTCTAGCTCAATTTTGACAACGGATTCGAATTCGTCTCGAAAAATTGACTAACTAGCACCAGCCCCGACGCCGTAGCTCTCCGAAAATTTTTTCGCCCCAAAAAATGCATGATGTATAGTATGGAGAAATTTTCAAAATTTGAGAAAATCAAAAATTTCGATTTCATGAGTGTTTCTTACTCAATTTTTCACGCTGAGTTCGAATTCGCTTTTGGAATTTGGCGGCGACCCTCCGTTCCCGAGATACCCTCGAAAAAGTTGGAAAAATTGATCAATTTGGGTCAAAAAATGACTCTAGCTCAATTTTGACAACGGATTCGAATTCGTCTCGAAAAATTGACTAACTAGCACCAGCCCCGACGCCGTAGCTCTCCGAAAATTTTTTCGCCCCAAAAAATGCATGATGTATAGTATGGAGAAATTTTCAAAATTTGAGAAAATCAAAAATTTCGATTTCATGAGTGTTTCTTACTCAATTTTTCACGCTGAGTTCGAATTCGCTTTTGGAATTTGGCGGCGACCCTCCGTTCCCGAGATACCCTCGAAAAAGTTGGAAAAATTGATCAATTTGGGTCAAAAAATGACTCTAGCTCAATTTTGACAACGGATTCGAATTCGTCTCGAAAAATTGACTAACTAGCACCAGCCCCGACGCCGTAGCTCTCCGAAAATTTTTTCGCCCCAAAAAATGCATGATGTATAGTATGGAGAAATTTTCAAAATTTGAGAAAATCAAAAATTTCGATTTCATGAGTGTTTCTTACTCAATTTTTCACGCTGAGTTCGAATTCGCTTTTGGAATTTGGCGGCGACCCTCCGTTCCCGAGATACCCTCGAAAAAGTTGGAAAAATTGATCAATTTGGGTCAAAAAATGACTCTAGCTCAATTTTGACAACGGATTCGAATTCGTCTCGAAAAATTGACTAACTAGCACCAGCCCCGACGCCGTAGCTCTCCGAAAATTTTTTCGCCCCAAAAAATGCATGATGTATAGTATGGAGAAATTTTCAAAATTTGAGAAAATCAAAAATTTCGATTTCATGAGTGTTTCTTACTCAATTTTTCACGCTGAGTTCGAATTCGCTTTTGGAATTTGGCGGCGACCCTCCGTTCCCGAGATACCCTCGAAAAAGTTGGAAAAATTGATCAATTTGGGTCAAAAAATGACTCTAGCTCAATTTTGACAACGGATTCGAATTCGTCTCGAAAAATTGACTAACTAGCACCAGCCCCGACGCCGTAGCTCTCCGAAAATTTTTTCGCCCCAAAAAATGCATGATGTATAGTATGGAGAAATTTTCAAAATTTGAGAAAATCAAAAATTTCGATTTCATGAGTGTTTCTTACTCAATTTTTCACGCTGAGTTCGAATTCGCTTTTGGAATTTGGCGGCGACCCTCCGTTCCCGAGATACCCTCGAAAAAGTTGGAAAAATTGATCAATTTGGGTCAAAAAATGACTCTAGCTCAATTTTGACAACGGATTCGAATTCGTCTCGAAAAATTGACTAACTAGCACCAGCCCCGACGCCGTAGCTCTCCGAAAATTTTTTCGCCCCAAAAAATGCATGATGTATAGTATGGAGAAATTTTCAAAATTTGAGAAAATCAAAAATTTCGATTTCATGAGTGTTTCTTACTCAATTTTTCACGCTGAGTTCGAATTCGCTTTTGGAATTTGGCGGCGACCCTCCGTTCCCGAGATACCCTCGAAAAAGTTGGAAAAATTGATCAATTTGGGTCAAAAAATGACTCTAGCTCAATTTTGACAACGGATTCGAATTCGTCTCGAAAAATTGACTAACTAGCACCAGCCCCGACGCCGTAGCTCTCCGAAAATTTTTTCGCCCCAAAAAATGCATGATGTATAGTATGGAGAAATTTTCAAAATTTGAGAAAATCAAAAATTTCGATTTCATGAGTGTTTCTTACTCAATTTTTCACGCTGAGTTCGAATTCGCTTTTGGAATTTGGCGGCGACCCTCCGTTCCCGAGATACCCTCGAAAAAGTTGGAAAAATTGATCAATTTGGGTCAAAAAATGACTCTAGCTCAATTTTGACAACGGATTCGAATTCGTCTCGAAAAATTGACTAACTAGCACCAGCCCCGACGCCGTAGCTCTCCGAAAATTTTTTCGCCCCAAAAAATGCATGATGTATAGTATGGAGAAATTTTCAAAATTTGAGAAAATCAAAAATTTCGATTTCATGAGTGTTTCTTACTCAATTTTTCACGCTGAGTTCGAATTCGCTTTTGGAATTTGGCGGCGACCCTCCGTTCCCGAGATACCCTCGAAAAAGTTGGAAAAATTGATCAATTTGGGTCAAAAAATGACTCTAGCTCAATTTTGACAACGGATTCGAATTCGTCTCGAAAAATTGACTAACTAGCACCAGCCCCGACGCCGTAGCTCTCCGAAAATTTTTTCGCCCCAAAAAATGCATGATGTATAGTATGGAGAAATTTTCAAAATTTGAGAAAATCAAAAATTTCGATTTCATGAGTGTTTCTTACTCAATTTTTCACGCTGAGTTCGAATTCGCTTTTGGAATTTGGCGGCGACCCTCCGTTCCCGAGATACCCTCGAAAAAGTTGGAAAAATTGATCAATTTGGGTCAAAAAATGACTCTAGCTCAATTTTGACAACGGATTCGAATTCGTCTCGAAAAATTGACTAACTAGCACCAGCCCCGACGCCGTAGCTCTCCGAAAATTTTTTCGCCCCAAAAAATGCATGATGTATAGTATGGAGAAATTTTCAAAATTTGAGAAAATCAAAAATTTCGATTTCATGAGTGTTTCTTACTCAATTTTTCACGCTGAGTTCGAATTCGCTTTTGGAATTTGGCGGCGACCCTCCGTTCCCGAGATACCCTCGAAAAAGTTGGAAAAATTGATCAATTTGGGTCAAAAAATGACTCTAGCTCAATTTTGACAACGGATTCGAATTCGTCTCGAAAAATTGACTAACTAGCACCAGCCCCGACGCCGTAGCTCTCCGAAAATTTTTTCGCCCCAAAAAATGCATGATGTATAGTATGGAGAAATTTTCAAAATTTGAGAAAATCAAAAATTTCGATTTCATGAGTGTTTCTTACTCAATTTTTCACGCTGAGTTCGAATTCGCTTTTGGAATTTGGCGGCGACCCTCCGTTCCCGAGATACCCTCGAAAAAGTTGGAAAAATTGATCAATTTGGGTCAAAAAATGACTCTAGCTCAATTTTGACAACGGATTCGAATTCGTCTCGAAAAATTGACTAACTAGCACCAGCCCCGACGCCGTAGCTCTCCGAAAATTTTTTCGCCCCAAAAAATGCATGATGTATAGTATGGAGAAATTTTCAAAATTTGAGAAAATCAAAAATTTCGATTTCATGAGTGTTTCTTACTCAATTTTTCACGCTGAGTTCGAATTCGCTTTTGGAATTTGGCGGCGACCCTCCGTTCCCGAGATACCCTCGAAAAAGTTGGAAAAATTGATCAATTTGGGTCAAAAAATGACTCTAGCTCAATTTTGACAACGGATTCGAATTCGTCTCGAAAAATTGACTAACTAGCACCAGCCCCGACGCCGTAGCTCTCCGAAAATTTTTTCGCCCCAAAAAATGCATGATGTATAGTATGGAGAAATTTTCAAAATTTGAGAAAATCAAAAATTTCGATTTCATGAGTGTTTCTTACTCAATTTTTCACGCTGAGTTCGAATTCGCTTTTGGAATTTGGCGGCGACCCTCCGTTCCCGAGATACCCTCGAAAAAGTTGGAAAAATTGATCAATTTGGGTCAAAAAATGACTCTAGCTCAATTTTGACAACGGATTCGAATTCGTCTCGAAAAATTGACTAACTAGCACCAGCCCCGACGCCGTAGCTCTCCGAAAATTTTTTCGCCCCAAAAAATGCATGATGTATAGTATGGAGAAATTTTCAAAATTTGAGAAAATCAAAAATTTCGATTTCATGAGTGTTTCTTACTCAATTTTTCACGCTGAGTTCGAATTCGCTTTTGGAATTTGGCGGCGACCCTCCGTTCCCGAGATACCCTCGAAAAAGTTGGAAAAATTGATCAATTTGGGTCAAAAAATGACTCTAGCTCAATTTTGACAACGGATTCGAATTCGTCTCGAAAAATTGACTAACTAGCACCAGCCCCGACGCCGTAGCTCTCCGAAAATTTTTTCGCCCCAAAAAATGCATGATGTATAGTATGGAGAAATTTTCAAAATTTGAGAAAATCAAAAATTTCGATTTCATGAGTGTTTCTTACTCAATTTTTCACGCTGAGTTCGAATTCGCTTTTGGAATTTGGCGGCGACCCTCCGTTCCCGAGATACCCTCGAAAAAGTTGGAAAAATTGATCAATTTGGGTCAAAAAATGACTCTAGCTCAATTTTGACAACGGATTCGAATTCGTCTCGAAAAATTGACTAACTAGCACCAGCCCCGACGCCGTAGCTCTCCGAAAATTTTTTCGCCCCAAAAAATGCATGATGTATAGTATGGAGAAATTTTCAAAATTTGAGAAAATCAAAAATTTCGATTTCATGAGTGTTTCTTACTCAATTTTTCACGCTGAGTTCGAATTCGCTTTTGGAATTTGGCGGCGACCCTCCGTTCCCGAGATACCCTCGAAAAAGTTGGAAAAATTGATCAATTTGGGTCAAAAAATGACTCTAGCTCAATTTTGACAACGGATTCGAATTCGTCTCGAAAAATTGACTAACTAGCACCAGCCCCGACGCCGTAGCTCTCCGAAAATTTTTTCGCCCCAAAAAATGCATGATGTATAGTATGGAGAAATTTTCAAAATTTGAGAAAATCAAAAATTTCGATTTCATGAGTGTTTCTTACTCAATTTTTCACGCTGAGTTCGAATTCGCTTTTGGAATTTGGCGGCGACCCTCCGTTCCCGAGATACCCTCGAAAAAGTTGGAAAAATTGATCAATTTGGGTCAAAAAATGACTCTAGCTCAATTTTGACAACGGATTCGAATTCGTCTCGAAAAATTGACTAACTAGCACCAGCCCCGACGCCGTAGCTCTCCGAAAATTTTTTCGCCCCAAAAAATGCATGATGTATAGTATGGAGAAATTTTCAAAATTTGAGAAAATCAAAAATTTCGATTTCATGAGTGTTTCTTACTCAATTTTTCACGCTGAGTTCGAATTCGCTTTTGGAATTTGGCGGCGACCCTCCGTTCCCGAGATACCCTCGAAAAAGTTGGAAAAATTGATCAATTTGGGTCAAAAAATGACTCTAGCTCAATTTTGACAACGGATTCGAATTCGTCTCGAAAAATTGACTAACTAGCACCAGCCCCGACGCCGTAGCTCTCCGAAAATTTTTTCGCCCCAAAAAATGCATGATGTATAGTATGGAGAAATTTTCAAAATTTGAGAAAATCAAAAATTTCGATTTCATGAGTGTTTCTTACTCAATTTTTCACGCTGAGTTCGAATTCGCTTTTGGAATTTGGCGGCGACCCTCCGTTCCCGAGATACCCTCGAAAAAGTTGGAAAAATTGATCAATTTGGGTCAAAAAATGACTCTAGCTCAATTTTGACAACGGATTCGAATTCGTCTCGAAAAATTGACTAACTAGCACCAGCCCCGACGCCGTAGCTCTCCGAAAATTTTTTCGCCCCAAAAAATGCATGATGTATAGTATGGAGAAATTTTCAAAATTTGAGAAAATCAAAAATTTCGATTTCATGAGTGTTTCTTACTCAATTTTTCACGCTGAGTTCGAATTCGCTTTTGGAATTTGGCGGCGACCCTCCGTTCCCGAGATACCCTCGAAAAAGTTGGAAAAATTGATCAATTTGGGTCAAAAAATGACTCTAGCTCAATTTTGACAACGGATTCGAATTCGTCTCGAAAAATTGACTAACTAGCACCAGCCCCGACGCCGTAGCTCTCCGAAAATTTTTTCGCCCCAAAAAATGCATGATGTATAGTATGGAGAAATTTTCAAAATTTGAGAAAATCAAAAATTTCGATTTCATGAGTGTTTCTTACTCAATTTTTCACGCTGAGTTCGAATTCGCTTTTGGAATTTGGCGGCGACCCTCCGTTCCCGAGATACCCTCGAAAAAGTTGGAAAAATTGATCAATTTGGGTCAAAAAATGACTCTAGCTCAATTTTGACAACGGATTCGAATTCGTCTCGAAAAATTGACTAACTAGCACCAGCCCCGACGCCGTAGCTCTCCGAAAATTTTTTCGCCCCAAAAAATGCATGATGTATAGTATGGAGAAATTTTCAAAATTTGAGAAAATCAAAAATTTCGATTTCATGAGTGTTTCTTACTCAATTTTTCACGCTGAGTTCGAATTCGCTTTTGGAATTTGGCGGCGACCCTCCGTTCCCGAGATACCCTCGAAAAAGTTGGAAAAATTGATCAATTTGGGTCAAAAAATGACTCTAGCTCAATTTTGACAACGGATTCGAATTCGTCTCGAAAAATTGACTAACTAGCACCAGCCCCGACGCCGTAGCTCTCCGAAAATTTTTTCGCCCCAAAAAATGCATGATGTATAGTATGGAGAAATTTTCAAAATTTGAGAAAATCAAAAATTTCGATTTCATGAGTGTTTCTTACTCAATTTTTCACGCTGAGTTCGAATTCGCTTTTGGAATTTGGCGGCGACCCTCCGTTCCCGAGATACCCTCGAAAAAGTTGGAAAAATTGATCAATTTGGGTCAAAAAATGACTCTAGCTCAATTTTGACAACGGATTCGAATTCGTCTCGAAAAATTGACTAACTAGCACCAGCCCCGACGCCGTAGCTCTCCGAAAATTTTTTCGCCCCAAAAAATGCATGATGTATAGTATGGAGAAATTTTCAAAATTTGAGAAAATCAAAAATTTCGATTTCATGAGTGTTTCTTACTCAATTTTTCACGCTGAGTTCGAATTCGCTTTTGGAATTTGGCGGCGACCCTCCGTTCCCGAGATACCCTCGAAAAAGTTGGAAAAATTGATCAATTTGGGTCAAAAAATGACTCTAGCTCAATTTTGACAACGGATTCGAATTCGTCTCGAAAAATTGACTAACTAGCACCAGCCCCGACGCCGTAGCTCTCCGAAAATTTTTTCGCCCCAAAAAATGCATGATGTATAGTATGGAGAAATTTTCAAAATTTGAGAAAATCAAAAATTTCGATTTCATGAGTGTTTCTTACTCAATTTTTCACGCTGAGTTCGAATTCGCTTTTGGAATTTGGCGGCGACCCTCCGTTCCCGAGATACCCTCGAAAAAGTTGGAAAAATTGATCAATTTGGGTCAAAAAATGACTCTAGCTCAATTTTGACAACGGATTCGAATTCGTCTCGAAAAATTGACTAACTAGCACCAGCCCCGACGCCGTAGCTCTCCGAAAATTTTTTCGCCCCAAAAAATGCATGATGTATAGTATGGAGAAATTTTCAAAATTTGAGAAAATCAAAAATTTCGATTTCATGAGTGTTTCTTACTCAATTTTTCACGCTGAGTTCGAATTCGCTTTTGGAATTTGGCGGCGACCCTCCGTTCCCGAGATACCCTCGAAAAAGTTGGAAAAATTGATCAATTTGGGTCAAAAAATGACTCTAGCTCAATTTTGACAACGGATTCGAATTCGTCTCGAAAAATTGACTAACTAGCACCAGCCCCGACGCCGTAGCTCTCCGAAAATTTTTTCGCCCCAAAAAATGCATGATGTATAGTATGGAGAAATTTTCAAAATTTGAGAAAATCAAAAATTTCGATTTCATGAGTGTTTCTTACTCAATTTTTCACGCTGAGTTCGAATTCGCTTTTGGAATTTGGCGGCGACCCTCCGTTCCCGAGATACCCTCGAAAAAGTTGGAAAAATTGATCAATTTGGGTCAAAAAATGACTCTAGCTCAATTTTGACAACGGATTCGAATTCGTCTCGAAAAATTGACTAACTAGCACCAGCCCCGACGCCGTAGCTCTCCGAAAATTTTTTCGCCCCAAAAAATGCATGATGTATAGTATGGAGAAATTTTCAAAATTTGAGAAAATCAAAAATTTCGATTTCATGAGTGTTTCTTACTCAATTTTTCACGCTGAGTTCGAATTCGCTTTTGGAATTTGGCGGCGACCCTCCGTTCCCGAGATACCCTCGAAAAAGTTGGAAAAATTGATCAATTTGGGTCAAAAAATGACTCTAGCTCAATTTTGACAACGGATTCGAATTCGTCTCGAAAAATTGACTAACTAGCACCAGCCCCGACGCCGTAGCTCTCCGAAAATTTTTTCGCCCCAAAAAATGCATGATGTATAGTATGGAGAAATTTTCAAAATTTGAGAAAATCAAAAATTTCGATTTCATGAGTGTTTCTTACTCAATTTTTCACGCTGAGTTCGAATTCGCTTTTGGAATTTGGCGGCGACCCTCCGTTCCCGAGATACCCTCGAAAAAGTTGGAAAAATTGATCAATTTGGGTCAAAAAATGACTCTAGCTCAATTTTGACAACGGATTCGAATTCGTCTCGAAAAATTGACTAACTAGCACCAGCCCCGACGCCGTAGCTCTCCGAAAATTTTTTCGCCCCAAAAAATGCATGATGTATAGTATGGAGAAATTTTCAAAATTTGAGAAAATCAAAAATTTCGATTTCATGAGTGTTTCTTACTCAATTTTTCACGCTGAGTTCGAATTCGCTTTTGGAATTTGGCGGCGACCCTCCGTTCCCGAGATACCCTCGAAAAAGTTGGAAAAATTGATCAATTTGGGTCAAAAAATGACTCTAGCTCAATTTTGACAACGGATTCGAATTCGTCTCGAAAAATTGACTAACTAGCACCAGCCCCGACGCCGTAGCTCTCCGAAAATTTTTTCGCCCCAAAAAATGCATGATGTATAGTATGGAGAAATTTTCAAAATTTGAGAAAATCAAAAATTTCGATTTCATGAGTGTTTCTTACTCAATTTTTCACGCTGAGTTCGAATTCGCTTTTGGAATTTGGCGGCGACCCTCCGTTCCCGAGATACCCTCGAAAAAGTTGGAAAAATTGATCAATTTGGGTCAAAAAATGACTCTAGCTCAATTTTGACAACGGATTCGAATTCGTCTCGAAAAATTGACTAACTAGCACCAGCCCCGACGCCGTAGCTCTCCGAAAATTTTTTCGCCCCAAAAAATGCATGATGTATAGTATGGAGAAATTTTCAAAATTTGAGAAAATCAAAAATTTCGATTTCATGAGTGTTTCTTACTCAATTTTTCACGCTGAGTTCGAATTCGCTTTTGGAATTTGGCGGCGACCCTCCGTTCCCGAGATACCCTCGAAAAAGTTGGAAAAATTGATCAATTTGGGTCAAAAAATGACTCTAGCTCAATTTTGACAACGGATTCGAATTCGTCTCGAAAAATTGACTAACTAGCACCAGCCCCGACGCCGTAGCTCTCCGAAAATTTTTTCGCCCCAAAAAATGCATGATGTATAGTATGGAGAAATTTTCAAAATTTGAGAAAATCAAAAATTTCGATTTCATGAGTGTTTCTTACTCAATTTTTCACGCTGAGTTCGAATTCGCTTTTGGAATTTGGCGGCGACCCTCCGTTCCCGAGATACCCTCGAAAAAGTTGGAAAAATTGATCAATTTGGGTCAAAAAATGACTCTAGCTCAATTTTGACAACGGATTCGAATTCGTCTCGAAAAATTGACTAACTAGCACCAGCCCCGACGCCGTAGCTCTCCGAAAATTTTTTCGCCCCAAAAAATGCATGATGTATAGTATGGAGAAATTTTCAAAATTTGAGAAAATCAAAAATTTCGATTTCATGAGTGTTTCTTACTCAATTTTTCACGCTGAGTTCGAATTCGCTTTTGGAATTTGGCGGCGACCCTCCGTTCCCGAGATACCCTCGAAAAAGTTGGAAAAATTGATCAATTTGGGTCAAAAAATGACTCTAGCTCAATTTTGACAACGGATTCGAATTCGTCTCGAAAAATTGACTAACTAGCACCAGCCCCGACGCCGTAGCTCTCCGAAAATTTTTTCGCCCCAAAAAATGCATGATGTATAGTATGGAGAAATTTTCAAAATTTGAGAAAATCAAAAATTTCGATTTCATGAGTGTTTCTTACTCAATTTTTCACGCTGAGTTCGAATTCGCTTTTGGAATTTGGCGGCGACCCTCCGTTCCCGAGATACCCTCGAAAAAGTTGGAAAAATTGATCAATTTGGGTCAAAAAATGACTCTAGCTCAATTTTGACAACGGATTCGAATTCGTCTCGAAAAATTGACTAACTAGCACCAGCCCCGACGCCGTAGCTCTCCGAAAATTTTTTCGCCCCAAAAAATGCATGATGTATAGTATGGAGAAATTTTCAAAATTTGAGAAAATCAAAAATTTCGATTTCATGAGTGTTTCTTACTCAATTTTTCACGCTGAGTTCGAATTCGCTTTTGGAATTTGGCGGCGACCCTCCGTTCCCGAGATACCCTCGAAAAAGTTGGAAAAATTGATCAATTTGGGTCAAAAAATGACTCTAGCTCAATTTTGACAACGGATTCGAATTCGTCTCGAAAAATTGACTAACTAGCACCAGCCCCGACGCCGTAGCTCTCCGAAAATTTTTTCGCCCCAAAAAATGCATGATGTATAGTATGGAGAAATTTTCAAAATTTGAGAAAATCAAAAATTTCGATTTCATGAGTGTTTCTTACTCAATTTTTCACGCTGAGTTCGAATTCGCTTTTGGAATTTGGCGGCGACCCTCCGTTCCCGAGATACCCTCGAAAAAGTTGGAAAAATTGATCAATTTGGGTCAAAAAATGACTCTAGCTCAATTTTGACAACGGATTCGAATTCGTCTCGAAAAATTGACTAACTAGCACCAGCCCCGACGCCGTAGCTCTCCGAAAATTTTTTCGCCCCAAAAAATGCATGATGTATAGTATGGAGAAATTTTCAAAATTTGAGAAAATCAAAAATTTCGATTTCATGAGTGTTTCTTACTCAATTTTTCACGCTGAGTTCGAATTCGCTTTTGGAATTTGGCGGCGACCCTCCGTTCCCGAGATACCCTCGAAAAAGTTGGAAAAATTGATCAATTTGGGTCAAAAAATGACTCTAGCTCAATTTTGACAACGGATTCGAATTCGTCTCGAAAAATTGACTAACTAGCACCAGCCCCGACGCCGTAGCTCTCCGAAAATTTTTTCGCCCCAAAAAATGCATGATGTATAGTATGGAGAAATTTTCAAAATTTGAGAAAATCAAAAATTTCGATTTCATGAGTGTTTCTTACTCAATTTTTCACGCTGAGTTCGAATTCGCTTTTGGAATTTGGCGGCGACCCTCCGTTCCCGAGATACCCTCGAAAAAGTTGGAAAAATTGATCAATTTGGGTCAAAAAATGACTCTAGCTCAATTTTGACAACGGATTCGAATTCGTCTCGAAAAATTGACTAACTAGCACCAGCCCCGACGCCGTAGCTCTCCGAAAATTTTTTCGCCCCAAAAAATGCATGATGTATAGTATGGAGAAATTTTCAAAATTTGAGAAAATCAAAAATTTCGATTTCATGAGTGTTTCTTACTCAATTTTTCACGCTGAGTTCGAATTCGCTTTTGGAATTTGGCGGCGACCCTCCGTTCCCGAGATACCCTCGAAAAAGTTGGAAAAATTGATCAATTTGGGTCAAAAAATGACTCTAGCTCAATTTTGACAACGGATTCGAATTCGTCTCGAAAAATTGACTAACTAGCACCAGCCCCGACGCCGTAGCTCTCCGAAAATTTTTTCGCCCCAAAAAATGCATGATGTATAGTATGGAGAAATTTTCAAAATTTGAGAAAATCAAAAATTTCGATTTCATGAGTGTTTCTTACTCAATTTTTCACGCTGAGTTCGAATTCGCTTTTGGAATTTGGCGGCGACCCTCCGTTCCCGAGATACCCTCGAAAAAGTTGGAAAAATTGATCAATTTGGGTCAAAAAATGACTCTAGCTCAATTTTGACAACGGATTCGAATTCGTCTCGAAAAATTGACTAACTAGCACCAGCCCCGACGCCGTAGCTCTCCGAAAATTTTTTCGCCCCAAAAAATGCATGATGTATAGTATGGAGAAATTTTCAAAATTTGAGAAAATCAAAAATTTCGATTTCATGAGTGTTTCTTACTCAATTTTTCACGCTGAGTTCGAATTCGCTTTTGGAATTTGGCGGCGACCCTCCGTTCCCGAGATACCCTCGAAAAAGTTGGAAAAATTGATCAATTTGGGTCAAAAAATGACTCTAGCTCAATTTTGACAACGGATTCGAATTCGTCTCGAAAAATTGACTAACTAGCACCAGCCCCGACGCCGTAGCTCTCCGAAAATTTTTTCGCCCCAAAAAATGCATGATGTATAGTATGGAGAAATTTTCAAAATTTGAGAAAATCAAAAATTTCGATTTCATGAGTGTTTCTTACTCAATTTTTCACGCTGAGTTCGAATTCGCTTTTGGAATTTGGCGGCGACCCTCCGTTCCCGAGATACCCTCGAAAAAGTTGGAAAAATTGATCAATTTGGGTCAAAAAATGACTCTAGCTCAATTTTGACAACGGATTCGAATTCGTCTCGAAAAATTGACTAACTAGCACCAGCCCCGACGCCGTAGCTCTCCGAAAATTTTTTCGCCCCAAAAAATGCATGATGTATAGTATGGAGAAATTTTCAAAATTTGAGAAAATCAAAAATTTCGATTTCATGAGTGTTTCTTACTCAATTTTTCACGCTGAGTTCGAATTCGCTTTTGGAATTTGGCGGCGACCCTCCGTTCCCGAGATACCCTCGAAAAAGTTGGAAAAATTGATCAATTTGGGTCAAAAAATGACTCTAGCTCAATTTTGACAACGGATTCGAATTCGTCTCGAAAAATTGACTAACTAGCACCAGCCCCGACGCCGTAGCTCTCCGAAAATTTTTTCGCCCCAAAAAATGCATGATGTATAGTATGGAGAAATTTTCAAAATTTGAGAAAATCAAAAATTTCGATTTCATGAGTGTTTCTTACTCAATTTTTCACGCTGAGTTCGAATTCGCTTTTGGAATTTGGCGGCGACCCTCCGTTCCCGAGATACCCTCGAAAAAGTTGGAAAAATTGATCAATTTGGGTCAAAAAATGACTCTAGCTCAATTTTGACAACGGATTCGAATTCGTCTCGAAAAATTGACTAACTAGCACCAGCCCCGACGCCGTAGCTCTCCGAAAATTTTTTCGCCCCAAAAAATGCATGATGTATAGTATGGAGAAATTTTCAAAATTTGAGAAAATCAAAAATTTCGATTTCATGAGTGTTTCTTACTCAATTTTTCACGCTGAGTTCGAATTCGCTTTTGGAATTTGGCGGCGACCCTCCGTTCCCGAGATACCCTCGAAAAAGTTGGAAAAATTGATCAATTTGGGTCAAAAAATGACTCTAGCTCAATTTTGACAACGGATTCGAATTCGTCTCGAAAAATTGACTAACTAGCACCAGCCCCGACGCCGTAGCTCTCCGAAAATTTTTTCGCCCCAAAAAATGCATGATGTATAGTATGGAGAAATTTTCAAAATTTGAGAAAATCAAAAATTTCGATTTCATGAGTGTTTCTTACTCAATTTTTCACGCTGAGTTCGAATTCGCTTTTGGAATTTGGCGGCGACCCTCCGTTCCCGAGATACCCTCGAAAAAGTTGGAAAAATTGATCAATTTGGGTCAAAAAATGACTCTAGCTCAATTTTGACAACGGATTCGAATTCGTCTCGAAAAATTGACTAACTAGCACCAGCCCCGACGCCGTAGCTCTCCGAAAATTTTTTCGCCCCAAAAAATGCATGATGTATAGTATGGAGAAATTTTCAAAATTTGAGAAAATCAAAAATTTCGATTTCATGAGTGTTTCTTACTCAATTTTTCACGCTGAGTTCGAATTCGCTTTTGGAATTTGGCGGCGACCCTCCGTTCCCGAGATACCCTCGAAAAAGTTGGAAAAATTGATCAATTTGGGTCAAAAAATGACTCTAGCTCAATTTTGACAACGGATTCGAATTCGTCTCGAAAAATTGACTAACTAGCACCAGCCCCGACGCCGTAGCTCTCCGAAAATTTTTTCGCCCCAAAAAATGCATGATGTATAGTATGGAGAAATTTTCAAAATTTGAGAAAATCAAAAATTTCGATTTCATGAGTGTTTCTTACTCAATTTTTCACGCTGAGTTCGAATTCGCTTTTGGAATTTGGCGGCGACCCTCCGTTCCCGAGATACCCTCGAAAAAGTTGGAAAAATTGATCAATTTGGGTCAAAAAATGACTCTAGCTCAATTTTGACAACGGATTCGAATTCGTCTCGAAAAATTGACTAACTAGCACCAGCCCCGACGCCGTAGCTCTCCGAAAATTTTTTCGCCCCAAAAAATGCATGATGTATAGTATGGAGAAATTTTCAAAATTTGAGAAAATCAAAAATTTCGATTTCATGAGTGTTTCTTACTCAATTTTTCACGCTGAGTTCGAATTCGCTTTTGGAATTTGGCGGCGACCCTCCGTTCCCGAGATACCCTCGAAAAAGTTGGAAAAATTGATCAATTTGGGTCAAAAAATGACTCTAGCTCAATTTTGACAACGGATTCGAATTCGTCTCGAAAAATTGACTAACTAGCACCAGCCCCGACGCCGTAGCTCTCCGAAAATTTTTTCGCCCCAAAAAATGCATGATGTATAGTATGGAGAAATTTTCAAAATTTGAGAAAATCAAAAATTTCGATTTCATGAGTGTTTCTTACTCAATTTTTCACGCTGAGTTCGAATTCGCTTTTGGAATTTGGCGGCGACCCTCCGTTCCCGAGATACCCTCGAAAAAGTTGGAAAAATTGATCAATTTGGGTCAAAAAATGACTCTAGCTCAATTTTGACAACGGATTCGAATTCGTCTCGAAAAATTGACTAACTAGCACCAGCCCCGACGCCGTAGCTCTCCGAAAATTTTTTCGCCCCAAAAAATGCATGATGTATAGTATGGAGAAATTTTCAAAATTTGAGAAAATCAAAAATTTCGATTTCATGAGTGTTTCTTACTCAATTTTTCACGCTGAGTTCGAATTCGCTTTTGGAATTTGGCGGCGACCCTCCGTTCCCGAGATACCCTCGAAAAAGTTGGAAAAATTGATCAATTTGGGTCAAAAAATGACTCTAGCTCAATTTTGACAACGGATTCGAATTCGTCTCGAAAAATTGACTAACTAGCACCAGCCCCGACGCCGTAGCTCTCCGAAAATTTTTTCGCCCCAAAAAATGCATGATGTATAGTATGGAGAAATTTTCAAAATTTGAGAAAATCAAAAATTTCGATTTCATGAGTGTTTCTTACTCAATTTTTCACGCTGAGTTCGAATTCGCTTTTGGAATTTGGCGGCGACCCTCCGTTCCCGAGATACCCTCGAAAAAGTTGGAAAAATTGATCAATTTGGGTCAAAAAATGACTCTAGCTCAATTTTGACAACGGATTCGAATTCGTCTCGAAAAATTGACTAACTAGCACCAGCCCCGACGCCGTAGCTCTCCGAAAATTTTTTCGCCCCAAAAAATGCATGATGTATAGTATGGAGAAATTTTCAAAATTTGAGAAAATCAAAAATTTCGATTTCATGAGTGTTTCTTACTCAATTTTTCACGCTGAGTTCGAATTCGCTTTTGGAATTTGGCGGCGACCCTCCGTTCCCGAGATACCCTCGAAAAAGTTGGAAAAATTGATCAATTTGGGTCAAAAAATGACTCTAGCTCAATTTTGACAACGGATTCGAATTCGTCTCGAAAAATTGACTAACTAGCACCAGCCCCGACGCCGTAGCTCTCCGAAAATTTTTTCGCCCCAAAAAATGCATGATGTATAGTATGGAGAAATTTTCAAAATTTGAGAAAATCAAAAATTTCGATTTCATGAGTGTTTCTTACTCAATTTTTCACGCTGAGTTCGAATTCGCTTTTGGAATTTGGCGGCGACCCTCCGTTCCCGAGATACCCTCGAAAAAGTTGGAAAAATTGATCAATTTGGGTCAAAAAATGACTCTAGCTCAATTTTGACAACGGATTCGAATTCGTCTCGAAAAATTGACTAACTAGCACCAGCCCCGACGCCGTAGCTCTCCGAAAATTTTTTCGCCCCAAAAAATGCATGATGTATAGTATGGAGAAATTTTCAAAATTTGAGAAAATCAAAAATTTCGATTTCATGAGTGTTTCTTACTCAATTTTTCACGCTGAGTTCGAATTCGCTTTTGGAATTTGGCGGCGACCCTCCGTTCCCGAGATACCCTCGAAAAAGTTGGAAAAATTGATCAATTTGGGTCAAAAAATGACTCTAGCTCAATTTTGACAACGGATTCGAATTCGTCTCGAAAAATTGACTAACTAGCACCAGCCCCGACGCCGTAGCTCTCCGAAAATTTTTTCGCCCCAAAAAATGCATGATGTATAGTATGGAGAAATTTTCAAAATTTGAGAAAATCAAAAATTTCGATTTCATGAGTGTTTCTTACTCAATTTTTCACGCTGAGTTCGAATTCGCTTTTGGAATTTGGCGGCGACCCTCCGTTCCCGAGATACCCTCGAAAAAGTTGGAAAAATTGATCAATTTGGGTCAAAAAATGACTCTAGCTCAATTTTGACAACGGATTCGAATTCGTCTCGAAAAATTGACTAACTAGCACCAGCCCCGACGCCGTAGCTCTCCGAAAATTTTTTCGCCCCAAAAAATGCATGATGTATAGTATGGAGAAATTTTCAAAATTTGAGAAAATCAAAAATTTCGATTTCATGAGTGTTTCTTACTCAATTTTTCACGCTGAGTTCGAATTCGCTTTTGGAATTTGGCGGCGACCCTCCGTTCCCGAGATACCCTCGAAAAAGTTGGAAAAATTGATCAATTTGGGTCAAAAAATGACTCTAGCTCAATTTTGACAACGGATTCGAATTCGTCTCGAAAAATTGACTAACTAGCACCAGCCCCGACGCCGTAGCTCTCCGAAAATTTTTTCGCCCCAAAAAATGCATGATGTATAGTATGGAGAAATTTTCAAAATTTGAGAAAATCAAAAATTTCGATTTCATGAGTGTTTCTTACTCAATTTTTCACGCTGAGTTCGAATTCGCTTTTGGAATTTGGCGGCGACCCTCCGTTCCCGAGATACCCTCGAAAAAGTTGGAAAAATTGATCAATTTGGGTCAAAAAATGACTCTAGCTCAATTTTGACAACGGATTCGAATTCGTCTCGAAAAATTGACTAACTAGCACCAGCCCCGACGCCGTAGCTCTCCGAAAATTTTTTCGCCCCAAAAAATGCATGATGTATAGTATGGAGAAATTTTCAAAATTTGAGAAAATCAAAAATTTCGATTTCATGAGTGTTTCTTACTCAATTTTTCACGCTGAGTTCGAATTCGCTTTTGGAATTTGGCGGCGACCCTCCGTTCCCGAGATACCCTCGAAAAAGTTGGAAAAATTGATCAATTTGGGTCAAAAAATGACTCTAGCTCAATTTTGACAACGGATTCGAATTCGTCTCGAAAAATTGACTAACTAGCACCAGCCCCGACGCCGTAGCTCTCCGAAAATTTTTTCGCCCCAAAAAATGCATGATGTATAGTATGGAGAAATTTTCAAAATTTGAGAAAATCAAAAATTTCGATTTCATGAGTGTTTCTTACTCAATTTTTCACGCTGAGTTCGAATTCGCTTTTGGAATTTGGCGGCGACCCTCCGTTCCCGAGATACCCTCGAAAAAGTTGGAAAAATTGATCAATTTGGGTCAAAAAATGACTCTAGCTCAATTTTGACAACGGATTCGAATTCGTCTCGAAAAATTGACTAACTAGCACCAGCCCCGACGCCGTAGCTCTCCGAAAATTTTTTCGCCCCAAAAAATGCATGATGTATAGTATGGAGAAATTTTCAAAATTTGAGAAAATCAAAAATTTCGATTTCATGAGTGTTTCTTACTCAATTTTTCACGCTGAGTTCGAATTCGCTTTTGGAATTTGGCGGCGACCCTCCGTTCCCGAGATACCCTCGAAAAAGTTGGAAAAATTGATCAATTTGGGTCAAAAAATGACTCTAGCTCAATTTTGACAACGGATTCGAATTCGTCTCGAAAAATTGACTAACTAGCACCAGCCCCGACGCCGTAGCTCTCCGAAAATTTTTTCGCCCCAAAAAATGCATGATGTATAGTATGGAGAAATTTTCAAAATTTGAGAAAATCAAAAATTTCGATTTCATGAGTGTTTCTTACTCAATTTTTCACGCTGAGTTCGAATTCGCTTTTGGAATTTGGCGGCGACCCTCCGTTCCCGAGATACCCTCGAAAAAGTTGGAAAAATTGATCAATTTGGGTCAAAAAATGACTCTAGCTCAATTTTGACAACGGATTCGAATTCGTCTCGAAAAATTGACTAACTAGCACCAGCCCCGACGCCGTAGCTCTCCGAAAATTTTTTCGCCCCAAAAAATGCATGATGTATAGTATGGAGAAATTTTCAAAATTTGAGAAAATCAAAAATTTCGATTTCATGAGTGTTTCTTACTCAATTTTTCACGCTGAGTTCGAATTCGCTTTTGGAATTTGGCGGCGACCCTCCGTTCCCGAGATACCCTCGAAAAAGTTGGAAAAATTGATCAATTTGGGTCAAAAAATGACTCTAGCTCAATTTTGACAACGGATTCGAATTCGTCTCGAAAAATTGACTAACTAGCACCAGCCCCGACGCCGTAGCTCTCCGAAAATTTTTTCGCCCCAAAAAATGCATGATGTATAGTATGGAGAAATTTTCAAAATTTGAGAAAATCAAAAATTTCGATTTCATGAGTGTTTCTTACTCAATTTTTCACGCTGAGTTCGAATTCGCTTTTGGAATTTGGCGGCGACCCTCCGTTCCCGAGATACCCTCGAAAAAGTTGGAAAAATTGATCAATTTGGGTCAAAAAATGACTCTAGCTCAATTTTGACAACGGATTCGAATTCGTCTCGAAAAATTGACTAACTAGCACCAGCCCCGACGCCGTAGCTCTCCGAAAATTTTTTCGCCCCAAAAAATGCATGATGTATAGTATGGAGAAATTTTCAAAATTTGAGAAAATCAAAAATTTCGATTTCATGAGTGTTTCTTACTCAATTTTTCACGCTGAGTTCGAATTCGCTTTTGGAATTTGGCGGCGACCCTCCGTTCCCGAGATACCCTCGAAAAAGTTGGAAAAATTGATCAATTTGGGTCAAAAAATGACTCTAGCTCAATTTTGACAACGGATTCGAATTCGTCTCGAAAAATTGACTAACTAGCACCAGCCCCGACGCCGTAGCTCTCCGAAAATTTTTTCGCCCCAAAAAATGCATGATGTATAGTATGGAGAAATTTTCAAAATTTGAGAAAATCAAAAATTTCGATTTCATGAGTGTTTCTTACTCAATTTTTCACGCTGAGTTCGAATTCGCTTTTGGAATTTGGCGGCGACCCTCCGTTCCCGAGATACCCTCGAAAAAGTTGGAAAAATTGATCAATTTGGGTCAAAAAATGACTCTAGCTCAATTTTGACAACGGATTCGAATTCGTCTCGAAAAATTGACTAACTAGCACCAGCCCCGACGCCGTAGCTCTCCGAAAATTTTTTCGCCCCAAAAAATGCATGATGTATAGTATGGAGAAATTTTCAAAATTTGAGAAAATCAAAAATTTCGATTTCATGAGTGTTTCTTACTCAATTTTTCACGCTGAGTTCGAATTCGCTTTTGGAATTTGGCGGCGACCCTCCGTTCCCGAGATACCCTCGAAAAAGTTGGAAAAATTGATCAATTTGGGTCAAAAAATGACTCTAGCTCAATTTTGACAACGGATTCGAATTCGTCTCGAAAAATTGACTAACTAGCACCAGCCCCGACGCCGTAGCTCTCCGAAAATTTTTTCGCCCCAAAAAATGCATGATGTATAGTATGGAGAAATTTTCAAAATTTGAGAAAATCAAAAATTTCGATTTCATGAGTGTTTCTTACTCAATTTTTCACGCTGAGTTCGAATTCGCTTTTGGAATTTGGCGGCGACCCTCCGTTCCCGAGATACCCTCGAAAAAGTTGGAAAAATTGATCAATTTGGGTCAAAAAATGACTCTAGCTCAATTTTGACAACGGATTCGAATTCGTCTCGAAAAATTGACTAACTAGCACCAGCCCCGACGCCGTAGCTCTCCGAAAATTTTTTCGCCCCAAAAAATGCATGATGTATAGTATGGAGAAATTTTCAAAATTTGAGAAAATCAAAAATTTCGATTTCATGAGTGTTTCTTACTCAATTTTTCACGCTGAGTTCGAATTCGCTTTTGGAATTTGGCGGCGACCCTCCGTTCCCGAGATACCCTCGAAAAAGTTGGAAAAATTGATCAATTTGGGTCAAAAAATGACTCTAGCTCAATTTTGACAACGGATTCGAATTCGTCTCGAAAAATTGACTAACTAGCACCAGCCCCGACGCCGTAGCTCTCCGAAAATTTTTTCGCCCCAAAAAATGCATGATGTATAGTATGGAGAAATTTTCAAAATTTGAGAAAATCAAAAATTTCGATTTCATGAGTGTTTCTTACTCAATTTTTCACGCTGAGTTCGAATTCGCTTTTGGAATTTGGCGGCGACCCTCCGTTCCCGAGATACCCTCGAAAAAGTTGGAAAAATTGATCAATTTGGGTCAAAAAATGACTCTAGCTCAATTTTGACAACGGATTCGAATTCGTCTCGAAAAATTGACTAACTAGCACCAGCCCCGACGCCGTAGCTCTCCGAAAATTTTTTCGCCCCAAAAAATGCATGATGTATAGTATGGAGAAATTTTCAAAATTTGAGAAAATCAAAAATTTCGATTTCATGAGTGTTTCTTACTCAATTTTTCACGCTGAGTTCGAATTCGCTTTTGGAATTTGGCGGCGACCCTCCGTTCCCGAGATACCCTCGAAAAAGTTGGAAAAATTGATCAATTTGGGTCAAAAAATGACTCTAGCTCAATTTTGACAACGGATTCGAATTCGTCTCGAAAAATTGACTAACTAGCACCAGCCCCGACGCCGTAGCTCTCCGAAAATTTTTTCGCCCCAAAAAATGCATGATGTATAGTATGGAGAAATTTTCAAAATTTGAGAAAATCAAAAATTTCGATTTCATGAGTGTTTCTTACTCAATTTTTCACGCTGAGTTCGAATTCGCTTTTGGAATTTGGCGGCGACCCTCCGTTCCCGAGATACCCTCGAAAAAGTTGGAAAAATTGATCAATTTGGGTCAAAAAATGACTCTAGCTCAATTTTGACAACGGATTCGAATTCGTCTCGAAAAATTGACTAACTAGCACCAGCCCCGACGCCGTAGCTCTCCGAAAATTTTTTCGCCCCAAAAAATGCATGATGTATAGTATGGAGAAATTTTCAAAATTTGAGAAAATCAAAAATTTCGATTTCATGAGTGTTTCTTACTCAATTTTTCACGCTGAGTTCGAATTCGCTTTTGGAATTTGGCGGCGACCCTCCGTTCCCGAGATACCCTCGAAAAAGTTGGAAAAATTGATCAATTTGGGTCAAAAAATGACTCTAGCTCAATTTTGACAACGGATTCGAATTCGTCTCGAAAAATTGACTAACTAGCACCAGCCCCGACGCCGTAGCTCTCCGAAAATTTTTTCGCCCCAAAAAATGCATGATGTATAGTATGGAGAAATTTTCAAAATTTGAGAAAATCAAAAATTTCGATTTCATGAGTGTTTCTTACTCAATTTTTCACGCTGAGTTCGAATTCGCTTTTGGAATTTGGCGGCGACCCTCCGTTCCCGAGATACCCTCGAAAAAGTTGGAAAAATTGATCAATTTGGGTCAAAAAATGACTCTAGCTCAATTTTGACAACGGATTCGAATTCGTCTCGAAAAATTGACTAACTAGCACCAGCCCCGACGCCGTAGCTCTCCGAAAATTTTTTCGCCCCAAAAAATGCATGATGTATAGTATGGAGAAATTTTCAAAATTTGAGAAAATCAAAAATTTCGATTTCATGAGTGTTTCTTACTCAATTTTTCACGCTGAGTTCGAATTCGCTTTTGGAATTTGGCGGCGACCCTCCGTTCCCGAGATACCCTCGAAAAAGTTGGAAAAATTGATCAATTTGGGTCAAAAAATGACTCTAGCTCAATTTTGACAACGGATTCGAATTCGTCTCGAAAAATTGACTAACTAGCACCAGCCCCGACGCCGTAGCTCTCCGAAAATTTTTTCGCCCCAAAAAATGCATGATGTATAGTATGGAGAAATTTTCAAAATTTGAGAAAATCAAAAATTTCGATTTCATGAGTGTTTCTTACTCAATTTTTCACGCTGAGTTCGAATTCGCTTTTGGAATTTGGCGGCGACCCTCCGTTCCCGAGATACCCTCGAAAAAGTTGGAAAAATTGATCAATTTGGGTCAAAAAATGACTCTAGCTCAATTTTGACAACGGATTCGAATTCGTCTCGAAAAATTGACTAACTAGCACCAGCCCCGACGCCGTAGCTCTCCGAAAATTTTTTCGCCCCAAAAAATGCATGATGTATAGTATGGAGAAATTTTCAAAATTTGAGAAAATCAAAAATTTCGATTTCATGAGTGTTTCTTACTCAATTTTTCACGCTGAGTTCGAATTCGCTTTTGGAATTTGGCGGCGACCCTCCGTTCCCGAGATACCCTCGAAAAAGTTGGAAAAATTGATCAATTTGGGTCAAAAAATGACTCTAGCTCAATTTTGACAACGGATTCGAATTCGTCTCGAAAAATTGACTAACTAGCACCAGCCCCGACGCCGTAGCTCTCCGAAAATTTTTTCGCCCCAAAAAATGCATGATGTATAGTATGGAGAAATTTTCAAAATTTGAGAAAATCAAAAATTTCGATTTCATGAGTGTTTCTTACTCAATTTTTCACGCTGAGTTCGAATTCGCTTTTGGAATTTGGCGGCGACCCTCCGTTCCCGAGATACCCTCGAAAAAGTTGGAAAAATTGATCAATTTGGGTCAAAAAATGACTCTAGCTCAATTTTGACAACGGATTCGAATTCGTCTCGAAAAATTGACTAACTAGCACCAGCCCCGACGCCGTAGCTCTCCGAAAATTTTTTCGCCCCAAAAAATGCATGATGTATAGTATGGAGAAATTTTCAAAATTTGAGAAAATCAAAAATTTCGATTTCATGAGTGTTTCTTACTCAATTTTTCACGCTGAGTTCGAATTCGCTTTTGGAATTTGGCGGCGACCCTCCGTTCCCGAGATACCCTCGAAAAAGTTGGAAAAATTGATCAATTTGGGTCAAAAAATGACTCTAGCTCAATTTTGACAACGGATTCGAATTCGTCTCGAAAAATTGACTAACTAGCACCAGCCCCGACGCCGTAGCTCTCCGAAAATTTTTTCGCCCCAAAAAATGCATGATGTATAGTATGGAGAAATTTTCAAAATTTGAGAAAATCAAAAATTTCGATTTCATGAGTGTTTCTTACTCAATTTTTCACGCTGAGTTCGAATTCGCTTTTGGAATTTGGCGGCGACCCTCCGTTCCCGAGATACCCTCGAAAAAGTTGGAAAAATTGATCAATTTGGGTCAAAAAATGACTCTAGCTCAATTTTGACAACGGATTCGAATTCGTCTCGAAAAATTGACTAACTAGCACCAGCCCCGACGCCGTAGCTCTCCGAAAATTTTTTCGCCCCAAAAAATGCATGATGTATAGTATGGAGAAATTTTCAAAATTTGAGAAAATCAAAAATTTCGATTTCATGAGTGTTTCTTACTCAATTTTTCACGCTGAGTTCGAATTCGCTTTTGGAATTTGGCGGCGACCCTCCGTTCCCGAGATACCCTCGAAAAAGTTGGAAAAATTGATCAATTTGGGTCAAAAAATGACTCTAGCTCAATTTTGACAACGGATTCGAATTCGTCTCGAAAAATTGACTAACTAGCACCAGCCCCGACGCCGTAGCTCTCCGAAAATTTTTTCGCCCCAAAAAATGCATGATGTATAGTATGGAGAAATTTTCAAAATTTGAGAAAATCAAAAATTTCGATTTCATGAGTGTTTCTTACTCAATTTTTCACGCTGAGTTCGAATTCGCTTTTGGAATTTGGCGGCGACCCTCCGTTCCCGAGATACCCTCGAAAAAGTTGGAAAAATTGATCAATTTGGGTCAAAAAATGACTCTAGCTCAATTTTGACAACGGATTCGAATTCGTCTCGAAAAATTGACTAACTAGCACCAGCCCCGACGCCGTAGCTCTCCGAAAATTTTTTCGCCCCAAAAAATGCATGATGTATAGTATGGAGAAATTTTCAAAATTTGAGAAAATCAAAAATTTCGATTTCATGAGTGTTTCTTACTCAATTTTTCACGCTGAGTTCGAATTCGCTTTTGGAATTTGGCGGCGACCCTCCGTTCCCGAGATACCCTCGAAAAAGTTGGAAAAATTGATCAATTTGGGTCAAAAAATGACTCTAGCTCAATTTTGACAACGGATTCGAATTCGTCTCGAAAAATTGACTAACTAGCACCAGCCCCGACGCCGTAGCTCTCCGAAAATTTTTTCGCCCCAAAAAATGCATGATGTATAGTATGGAGAAATTTTCAAAATTTGAGAAAATCAAAAATTTCGATTTCATGAGTGTTTCTTACTCAATTTTTCACGCTGAGTTCGAATTCGCTTTTGGAATTTGGCGGCGACCCTCCGTTCCCGAGATACCCTCGAAAAAGTTGGAAAAATTGATCAATTTGGGTCAAAAAATGACTCTAGCTCAATTTTGACAACGGATTCGAATTCGTCTCGAAAAATTGACTAACTAGCACCAGCCCCGACGCCGTAGCTCTCCGAAAATTTTTTCGCCCCAAAAAATGCATGATGTATAGTATGGAGAAATTTTCAAAATTTGAGAAAATCAAAAATTTCGATTTCATGAGTGTTTCTTACTCAATTTTTCACGCTGAGTTCGAATTCGCTTTTGGAATTTGGCGGCGACCCTCCGTTCCCGAGATACCCTCGAAAAAGTTGGAAAAATTGATCAATTTGGGTCAAAAAATGACTCTAGCTCAATTTTGACAACGGATTCGAATTCGTCTCGAAAAATTGACTAACTAGCACCAGCCCCGACGCCGTAGCTCTCCGAAAATTTTTTCGCCCCAAAAAATGCATGATGTATAGTATGGAGAAATTTTCAAAATTTGAGAAAATCAAAAATTTCGATTTCATGAGTGTTTCTTACTCAATTTTTCACGCTGAGTTCGAATTCGCTTTTGGAATTTGGCGGCGACCCTCCGTTCCCGAGATACCCTCGAAAAAGTTGGAAAAATTGATCAATTTGGGTCAAAAAATGACTCTAGCTCAATTTTGACAACGGATTCGAATTCGTCTCGAAAAATTGACTAACTAGCACCAGCCCCGACGCCGTAGCTCTCCGAAAATTTTTTCGCCCCAAAAAATGCATGATGTATAGTATGGAGAAATTTTCAAAATTTGAGAAAATCAAAAATTTCGATTTCATGAGTGTTTCTTACTCAATTTTTCACGCTGAGTTCGAATTCGCTTTTGGAATTTGGCGGCGACCCTCCGTTCCCGAGATACCCTCGAAAAAGTTGGAAAAATTGATCAATTTGGGTCAAAAAATGACTCTAGCTCAATTTTGACAACGGATTCGAATTCGTCTCGAAAAATTGACTAACTAGCACCAGCCCCGACGCCGTAGCTCTCCGAAAATTTTTTCGCCCCAAAAAATGCATGATGTATAGTATGGAGAAATTTTCAAAATTTGAGAAAATCAAAAATTTCGATTTCATGAGTGTTTCTTACTCAATTTTTCACGCTGAGTTCGAATTCGCTTTTGGAATTTGGCGGCGACCCTCCGTTCCCGAGATACCCTCGAAAAAGTTGGAAAAATTGATCAATTTGGGTCAAAAAATGACTCTAGCTCAATTTTGACAACGGATTCGAATTCGTCTCGAAAAATTGACTAACTAGCACCAGCCCCGACGCCGTAGCTCTCCGAAAATTTTTTCGCCCCAAAAAATGCATGATGTATAGTATGGAGAAATTTTCAAAATTTGAGAAAATCAAAAATTTCGATTTCATGAGTGTTTCTTACTCAATTTTTCACGCTGAGTTCGAATTCGCTTTTGGAATTTGGCGGCGACCCTCCGTTCCCGAGATACCCTCGAAAAAGTTGGAAAAATTGATCAATTTGGGTCAAAAAATGACTCTAGCTCAATTTTGACAACGGATTCGAATTCGTCTCGAAAAATTGACTAACTAGCACCAGCCCCGACGCCGTAGCTCTCCGAAAATTTTTTCGCCCCAAAAAATGCATGATGTATAGTATGGAGAAATTTTCAAAATTTGAGAAAATCAAAAATTTCGATTTCATGAGTGTTTCTTACTCAATTTTTCACGCTGAGTTCGAATTCGCTTTTGGAATTTGGCGGCGACCCTCCGTTCCCGAGATACCCTCGAAAAAGTTGGAAAAATTGATCAATTTGGGTCAAAAAATGACTCTAGCTCAATTTTGACAACGGATTCGAATTCGTCTCGAAAAATTGACTAACTAGCACCAGCCCCGACGCCGTAGCTCTCCGAAAATTTTTTCGCCCCAAAAAATGCATGATGTATAGTATGGAGAAATTTTCAAAATTTGAGAAAATCAAAAATTTCGATTTCATGAGTGTTTCTTACTCAATTTTTCACGCTGAGTTCGAATTCGCTTTTGGAATTTGGCGGCGACCCTCCGTTCCCGAGATACCCTCGAAAAAGTTGGAAAAATTGATCAATTTGGGTCAAAAAATGACTCTAGCTCAATTTTGACAACGGATTCGAATTCGTCTCGAAAAATTGACTAACTAGCACCAGCCCCGACGCCGTAGCTCTCCGAAAATTTTTTCGCCCCAAAAAATGCATGATGTATAGTATGGAGAAATTTTCAAAATTTGAGAAAATCAAAAATTTCGATTTCATGAGTGTTTCTTACTCAATTTTTCACGCTGAGTTCGAATTCGCTTTTGGAATTTGGCGGCGACCCTCCGTTCCCGAGATACCCTCGAAAAAGTTGGAAAAATTGATCAATTTGGGTCAAAAAATGACTCTAGCTCAATTTTGACAACGGATTCGAATTCGTCTCGAAAAATTGACTAACTAGCACCAGCCCCGACGCCGTAGCTCTCCGAAAATTTTTTCGCCCCAAAAAATGCATGATGTATAGTATGGAGAAATTTTCAAAATTTGAGAAAATCAAAAATTTCGATTTCATGAGTGTTTCTTACTCAATTTTTCACGCTGAGTTCGAATTCGCTTTTGGAATTTGGCGGCGACCCTCCGTTCCCGAGATACCCTCGAAAAAGTTGGAAAAATTGATCAATTTGGGTCAAAAAATGACTCTAGCTCAATTTTGACAACGGATTCGAATTCGTCTCGAAAAATTGACTAACTAGCACCAGCCCCGACGCCGTAGCTCTCCGAAAATTTTTTCGCCCCAAAAAATGCATGATGTATAGTATGGAGAAATTTTCAAAATTTGAGAAAATCAAAAATTTCGATTTCATGAGTGTTTCTTACTCAATTTTTCACGCTGAGTTCGAATTCGCTTTTGGAATTTGGCGGCGACCCTCCGTTCCCGAGATACCCTCGAAAAAGTTGGAAAAATTGATCAATTTGGGTCAAAAAATGACTCTAGCTCAATTTTGACAACGGATTCGAATTCGTCTCGAAAAATTGACTAACTAGCACCAGCCCCGACGCCGTAGCTCTCCGAAAATTTTTTCGCCCCAAAAAATGCATGATGTATAGTATGGAGAAATTTTCAAAATTTGAGAAAATCAAAAATTTCGATTTCATGAGTGTTTCTTACTCAATTTTTCACGCTGAGTTCGAATTCGCTTTTGGAATTTGGCGGCGACCCTCCGTTCCCGAGATACCCTCGAAAAAGTTGGAAAAATTGATCAATTTGGGTCAAAAAATGACTCTAGCTCAATTTTGACAACGGATTCGAATTCGTCTCGAAAAATTGACTAACTAGCACCAGCCCCGACGCCGTAGCTCTCCGAAAATTTTTTCGCCCCAAAAAATGCATGATGTATAGTATGGAGAAATTTTCAAAATTTGAGAAAATCAAAAATTTCGATTTCATGAGTGTTTCTTACTCAATTTTTCACGCTGAGTTCGAATTCGCTTTTGGAATTTGGCGGCGACCCTCCGTTCCCGAGATACCCTCGAAAAAGTTGGAAAAATTGATCAATTTGGGTCAAAAAATGACTCTAGCTCAATTTTGACAACGGATTCGAATTCGTCTCGAAAAATTGACTAACTAGCACCAGCCCCGACGCCGTAGCTCTCCGAAAATTTTTTCGCCCCAAAAAATGCATGATGTATAGTATGGAGAAATTTTCAAAATTTGAGAAAATCAAAAATTTCGATTTCATGAGTGTTTCTTACTCAATTTTTCACGCTGAGTTCGAATTCGCTTTTGGAATTTGGCGGCGACCCTCCGTTCCCGAGATACCCTCGAAAAAGTTGGAAAAATTGATCAATTTGGGTCAAAAAATGACTCTAGCTCAATTTTGACAACGGATTCGAATTCGTCTCGAAAAATTGACTAACTAGCACCAGCCCCGACGCCGTAGCTCTCCGAAAATTTTTTCGCCCCAAAAAATGCATGATGTATAGTATGGAGAAATTTTCAAAATTTGAGAAAATCAAAAATTTCGATTTCATGAGTGTTTCTTACTCAATTTTTCACGCTGAGTTCGAATTCGCTTTTGGAATTTGGCGGCGACCCTCCGTTCCCGAGATACCCTCGAAAAAGTTGGAAAAATTGATCAATTTGGGTCAAAAAATGACTCTAGCTCAATTTTGACAACGGATTCGAATTCGTCTCGAAAAATTGACTAACTAGCACCAGCCCCGACGCCGTAGCTCTCCGAAAATTTTTTCGCCCCAAAAAATGCATGATGTATAGTATGGAGAAATTTTCAAAATTTGAGAAAATCAAAAATTTCGATTTCATGAGTGTTTCTTACTCAATTTTTCACGCTGAGTTCGAATTCGCTTTTGGAATTTGGCGGCGACCCTCCGTTCCCGAGATACCCTCGAAAAAGTTGGAAAAATTGATCAATTTGGGTCAAAAAATGACTCTAGCTCAATTTTGACAACGGATTCGAATTCGTCTCGAAAAATTGACTAACTAGCACCAGCCCCGACGCCGTAGCTCTCCGAAAATTTTTTCGCCCCAAAAAATGCATGATGTATAGTATGGAGAAATTTTCAAAATTTGAGAAAATCAAAAATTTCGATTTCATGAGTGTTTCTTACTCAATTTTTCACGCTGAGTTCGAATTCGCTTTTGGAATTTGGCGGCGACCCTCCGTTCCCGAGATACCCTCGAAAAAGTTGGAAAAATTGATCAATTTGGGTCAAAAAATGACTCTAGCTCAATTTTGACAACGGATTCGAATTCGTCTCGAAAAATTGACTAACTAGCACCAGCCCCGACGCCGTAGCTCTCCGAAAATTTTTTCGCCCCAAAAAATGCATGATGTATAGTATGGAGAAATTTTCAAAATTTGAGAAAATCAAAAATTTCGATTTCATGAGTGTTTCTTACTCAATTTTTCACGCTGAGTTCGAATTCGCTTTTGGAATTTGGCGGCGACCCTCCGTTCCCGAGATACCCTCGAAAAAGTTGGAAAAATTGATCAATTTGGGTCAAAAAATGACTCTAGCTCAATTTTGACAACGGATTCGAATTCGTCTCGAAAAATTGACTAACTAGCACCAGCCCCGACGCCGTAGCTCTCCGAAAATTTTTTCGCCCCAAAAAATGCATGATGTATAGTATGGAGAAATTTTCAAAATTTGAGAAAATCAAAAATTTCGATTTCATGAGTGTTTCTTACTCAATTTTTCACGCTGAGTTCGAATTCGCTTTTGGAATTTGGCGGCGACCCTCCGTTCCCGAGATACCCTCGAAAAAGTTGGAAAAATTGATCAATTTGGGTCAAAAAATGACTCTAGCTCAATTTTGACAACGGATTCGAATTCGTCTCGAAAAATTGACTAACTAGCACCAGCCCCGACGCCGTAGCTCTCCGAAAATTTTTTCGCCCCAAAAAATGCATGATGTATAGTATGGAGAAATTTTCAAAATTTGAGAAAATCAAAAATTTCGATTTCATGAGTGTTTCTTACTCAATTTTTCACGCTGAGTTCGAATTCGCTTTTGGAATTTGGCGGCGACCCTCCGTTCCCGAGATACCCTCGAAAAAGTTGGAAAAATTGATCAATTTGGGTCAAAAAATGACTCTAGCTCAATTTTGACAACGGATTCGAATTCGTCTCGAAAAATTGACTAACTAGCACCAGCCCCGACGCCGTAGCTCTCCGAAAATTTTTTCGCCCCAAAAAATGCATGATGTATAGTATGGAGAAATTTTCAAAATTTGAGAAAATCAAAAATTTCGATTTCATGAGTGTTTCTTACTCAATTTTTCACGCTGAGTTCGAATTCGCTTTTGGAATTTGGCGGCGACCCTCCGTTCCCGAGATACCCTCGAAAAAGTTGGAAAAATTGATCAATTTGGGTCAAAAAATGACTCTAGCTCAATTTTGACAACGGATTCGAATTCGTCTCGAAAAATTGACTAACTAGCACCAGCCCCGACGCCGTAGCTCTCCGAAAATTTTTTCGCCCCAAAAAATGCATGATGTATAGTATGGAGAAATTTTCAAAATTTGAGAAAATCAAAAATTTCGATTTCATGAGTGTTTCTTACTCAATTTTTCACGCTGAGTTCGAATTCGCTTTTGGAATTTGGCGGCGACCCTCCGTTCCCGAGATACCCTCGAAAAAGTTGGAAAAATTGATCAATTTGGGTCAAAAAATGACTCTAGCTCAATTTTGACAACGGATTCGAATTCGTCTCGAAAAATTGACTAACTAGCACCAGCCCCGACGCCGTAGCTCTCCGAAAATTTTTTCGCCCCAAAAAATGCATGATGTATAGTATGGAGAAATTTTCAAAATTTGAGAAAATCAAAAATTTCGATTTCATGAGTGTTTCTTACTCAATTTTTCACGCTGAGTTCGAATTCGCTTTTGGAATTTGGCGGCGACCCTCCGTTCCCGAGATACCCTCGAAAAAGTTGGAAAAATTGATCAATTTGGGTCAAAAAATGACTCTAGCTCAATTTTGACAACGGATTCGAATTCGTCTCGAAAAATTGACTAACTAGCACCAGCCCCGACGCCGTAGCTCTCCGAAAATTTTTTCGCCCCAAAAAATGCATGATGTATAGTATGGAGAAATTTTCAAAATTTGAGAAAATCAAAAATTTCGATTTCATGAGTGTTTCTTACTCAATTTTTCACGCTGAGTTCGAATTCGCTTTTGGAATTTGGCGGCGACCCTCCGTTCCCGAGATACCCTCGAAAAAGTTGGAAAAATTGATCAATTTGGGTCAAAAAATGACTCTAGCTCAATTTTGACAACGGATTCGAATTCGTCTCGAAAAATTGACTAACTAGCACCAGCCCCGACGCCGTAGCTCTCCGAAAATTTTTTCGCCCCAAAAAATGCATGATGTATAGTATGGAGAAATTTTCAAAATTTGAGAAAATCAAAAATTTCGATTTCATGAGTGTTTCTTACTCAATTTTTCACGCTGAGTTCGAATTCGCTTTTGGAATTTGGCGGCGACCCTCCGTTCCCGAGATACCCTCGAAAAAGTTGGAAAAATTGATCAATTTGGGTCAAAAAATGACTCTAGCTCAATTTTGACAACGGATTCGAATTCGTCTCGAAAAATTGACTAACTAGCACCAGCCCCGACGCCGTAGCTCTCCGAAAATTTTTTCGCCCCAAAAAATGCATGATGTATAGTATGGAGAAATTTTCAAAATTTGAGAAAATCAAAAATTTCGATTTCATGAGTGTTTCTTACTCAATTTTTCACGCTGAGTTCGAATTCGCTTTTGGAATTTGGCGGCGACCCTCCGTTCCCGAGATACCCTCGAAAAAGTTGGAAAAATTGATCAATTTGGGTCAAAAAATGACTCTAGCTCAATTTTGACAACGGATTCGAATTCGTCTCGAAAAATTGACTAACTAGCACCAGCCCCGACGCCGTAGCTCTCCGAAAATTTTTTCGCCCCAAAAAATGCATGATGTATAGTATGGAGAAATTTTCAAAATTTGAGAAAATCAAAAATTTCGATTTCATGAGTGTTTCTTACTCAATTTTTCACGCTGAGTTCGAATTCGCTTTTGGAATTTGGCGGCGACCCTCCGTTCCCGAGATACCCTCGAAAAAGTTGGAAAAATTGATCAATTTGGGTCAAAAAATGACTCTAGCTCAATTTTGACAACGGATTCGAATTCGTCTCGAAAAATTGACTAACTAGCACCAGCCCCGACGCCGTAGCTCTCCGAAAATTTTTTCGCCCCAAAAAATGCATGATGTATAGTATGGAGAAATTTTCAAAATTTGAGAAAATCAAAAATTTCGATTTCATGAGTGTTTCTTACTCAATTTTTCACGCTGAGTTCGAATTCGCTTTTGGAATTTGGCGGCGACCCTCCGTTCCCGAGATACCCTCGAAAAAGTTGGAAAAATTGATCAATTTGGGTCAAAAAATGACTCTAGCTCAATTTTGACAACGGATTCGAATTCGTCTCGAAAAATTGACTAACTAGCACCAGCCCCGACGCCGTAGCTCTCCGAAAATTTTTTCGCCCCAAAAAATGCATGATGTATAGTATGGAGAAATTTTCAAAATTTGAGAAAATCAAAAATTTCGATTTCATGAGTGTTTCTTACTCAATTTTTCACGCTGAGTTCGAATTCGCTTTTGGAATTTGGCGGCGACCCTCCGTTCCCGAGATACCCTCGAAAAAGTTGGAAAAATTGATCAATTTGGGTCAAAAAATGACTCTAGCTCAATTTTGACAACGGATTCGAATTCGTCTCGAAAAATTGACTAACTAGCACCAGCCCCGACGCCGTAGCTCTCCGAAAATTTTTTCGCCCCAAAAAATGCATGATGTATAGTATGGAGAAATTTTCAAAATTTGAGAAAATCAAAAATTTCGATTTCATGAGTGTTTCTTACTCAATTTTTCACGCTGAGTTCGAATTCGCTTTTGGAATTTGGCGGCGACCCTCCGTTCCCGAGATACCCTCGAAAAAGTTGGAAAAATTGATCAATTTGGGTCAAAAAATGACTCTAGCTCAATTTTGACAACGGATTCGAATTCGTCTCGAAAAATTGACTAACTAGCACCAGCCCCGACGCCGTAGCTCTCCGAAAATTTTTTCGCCCCAAAAAATGCATGATGTATAGTATGGAGAAATTTTCAAAATTTGAGAAAATCAAAAATTTCGATTTCATGAGTGTTTCTTACTCAATTTTTCACGCTGAGTTCGAATTCGCTTTTGGAATTTGGCGGCGACCCTCCGTTCCCGAGATACCCTCGAAAAAGTTGGAAAAATTGATCAATTTGGGTCAAAAAATGACTCTAGCTCAATTTTGACAACGGATTCGAATTCGTCTCGAAAAATTGACTAACTAGCACCAGCCCCGACGCCGTAGCTCTCCGAAAATTTTTTCGCCCCAAAAAATGCATGATGTATAGTATGGAGAAATTTTCAAAATTTGAGAAAATCAAAAATTTCGATTTCATGAGTGTTTCTTACTCAATTTTTCACGCTGAGTTCGAATTCGCTTTTGGAATTTGGCGGCGACCCTCCGTTCCCGAGATACCCTCGAAAAAGTTGGAAAAATTGATCAATTTGGGTCAAAAAATGACTCTAGCTCAATTTTGACAACGGATTCGAATTCGTCTCGAAAAATTGACTAACTAGCACCAGCCCCGACGCCGTAGCTCTCCGAAAATTTTTTCGCCCCAAAAAATGCATGATGTATAGTATGGAGAAATTTTCAAAATTTGAGAAAATCAAAAATTTCGATTTCATGAGTGTTTCTTACTCAATTTTTCACGCTGAGTTCGAATTCGCTTTTGGAATTTGGCGGCGACCCTCCGTTCCCGAGATACCCTCGAAAAAGTTGGAAAAATTGATCAATTTGGGTCAAAAAATGACTCTAGCTCAATTTTGACAACGGATTCGAATTCGTCTCGAAAAATTGACTAACTAGCACCAGCCCCGACGCCGTAGCTCTCCGAAAATTTTTTCGCCCCAAAAAATGCATGATGTATAGTATGGAGAAATTTTCAAAATTTGAGAAAATCAAAAATTTCGATTTCATGAGTGTTTCTTACTCAATTTTTCACGCTGAGTTCGAATTCGCTTTTGGAATTTGGCGGCGACCCTCCGTTCCCGAGATACCCTCGAAAAAGTTGGAAAAATTGATCAATTTGGGTCAAAAAATGACTCTAGCTCAATTTTGACAACGGATTCGAATTCGTCTCGAAAAATTGACTAACTAGCACCAGCCCCGACGCCGTAGCTCTCCGAAAATTTTTTCGCCCCAAAAAATGCATGATGTATAGTATGGAGAAATTTTCAAAATTTGAGAAAATCAAAAATTTCGATTTCATGAGTGTTTCTTACTCAATTTTTCACGCTGAGTTCGAATTCGCTTTTGGAATTTGGCGGCGACCCTCCGTTCCCGAGATACCCTCGAAAAAGTTGGAAAAATTGATCAATTTGGGTCAAAAAATGACTCTAGCTCAATTTTGACAACGGATTCGAATTCGTCTCGAAAAATTGACTAACTAGCACCAGCCCCGACGCCGTAGCTCTCCGAAAATTTTTTCGCCCCAAAAAATGCATGATGTATAGTATGGAGAAATTTTCAAAATTTGAGAAAATCAAAAATTTCGATTTCATGAGTGTTTCTTACTCAATTTTTCACGCTGAGTTCGAATTCGCTTTTGGAATTTGGCGGCGACCCTCCGTTCCCGAGATACCCTCGAAAAAGTTGGAAAAATTGATCAATTTGGGTCAAAAAATGACTCTAGCTCAATTTTGACAACGGATTCGAATTCGTCTCGAAAAATTGACTAACTAGCACCAGCCCCGACGCCGTAGCTCTCCGAAAATTTTTTCGCCCCAAAAAATGCATGATGTATAGTATGGAGAAATTTTCAAAATTTGAGAAAATCAAAAATTTCGATTTCATGAGTGTTTCTTACTCAATTTTTCACGCTGAGTTCGAATTCGCTTTTGGAATTTGGCGGCGACCCTCCGTTCCCGAGATACCCTCGAAAAAGTTGGAAAAATTGATCAATTTGGGTCAAAAAATGACTCTAGCTCAATTTTGACAACGGATTCGAATTCGTCTCGAAAAATTGACTAACTAGCACCAGCCCCGACGCCGTAGCTCTCCGAAAATTTTTTCGCCCCAAAAAATGCATGATGTATAGTATGGAGAAATTTTCAAAATTTGAGAAAATCAAAAATTTCGATTTCATGAGTGTTTCTTACTCAATTTTTCACGCTGAGTTCGAATTCGCTTTTGGAATTTGGCGGCGACCCTCCGTTCCCGAGATACCCTCGAAAAAGTTGGAAAAATTGATCAATTTGGGTCAAAAAATGACTCTAGCTCAATTTTGACAACGGATTCGAATTCGTCTCGAAAAATTGACTAACTAGCACCAGCCCCGACGCCGTAGCTCTCCGAAAATTTTTTCGCCCCAAAAAATGCATGATGTATAGTATGGAGAAATTTTCAAAATTTGAGAAAATCAAAAATTTCGATTTCATGAGTGTTTCTTACTCAATTTTTCACGCTGAGTTCGAATTCGCTTTTGGAATTTGGCGGCGACCCTCCGTTCCCGAGATACCCTCGAAAAAGTTGGAAAAATTGATCAATTTGGGTCAAAAAATGACTCTAGCTCAATTTTGACAACGGATTCGAATTCGTCTCGAAAAATTGACTAACTAGCACCAGCCCCGACGCCGTAGCTCTCCGAAAATTTTTTCGCCCCAAAAAATGCATGATGTATAGTATGGAGAAATTTTCAAAATTTGAGAAAATCAAAAATTTCGATTTCATGAGTGTTTCTTACTCAATTTTTCACGCTGAGTTCGAATTCGCTTTTGGAATTTGGCGGCGACCCTCCGTTCCCGAGATACCCTCGAAAAAGTTGGAAAAATTGATCAATTTGGGTCAAAAAATGACTCTAGCTCAATTTTGACAACGGATTCGAATTCGTCTCGAAAAATTGACTAACTAGCACCAGCCCCGACGCCGTAGCTCTCCGAAAATTTTTTCGCCCCAAAAAATGCATGATGTATAGTATGGAGAAATTTTCAAAATTTGAGAAAATCAAAAATTTCGATTTCATGAGTGTTTCTTACTCAATTTTTCACGCTGAGTTCGAATTCGCTTTTGGAATTTGGCGGCGACCCTCCGTTCCCGAGATACCCTCGAAAAAGTTGGAAAAATTGATCAATTTGGGTCAAAAAATGACTCTAGCTCAATTTTGACAACGGATTCGAATTCGTCTCGAAAAATTGACTAACTAGCACCAGCCCCGACGCCGTAGCTCTCCGAAAATTTTTTCGCCCCAAAAAATGCATGATGTATAGTATGGAGAAATTTTCAAAATTTGAGAAAATCAAAAATTTCGATTTCATGAGTGTTTCTTACTCAATTTTTCACGCTGAGTTCGAATTCGCTTTTGGAATTTGGCGGCGACCCTCCGTTCCCGAGATACCCTCGAAAAAGTTGGAAAAATTGATCAATTTGGGTCAAAAAATGACTCTAGCTCAATTTTGACAACGGATTCGAATTCGTCTCGAAAAATTGACTAACTAGCACCAGCCCCGACGCCGTAGCTCTCCGAAAATTTTTTCGCCCCAAAAAATGCATGATGTATAGTATGGAGAAATTTTCAAAATTTGAGAAAATCAAAAATTTCGATTTCATGAGTGTTTCTTACTCAATTTTTCACGCTGAGTTCGAATTCGCTTTTGGAATTTGGCGGCGACCCTCCGTTCCCGAGATACCCTCGAAAAAGTTGGAAAAATTGATCAATTTGGGTCAAAAAATGACTCTAGCTCAATTTTGACAACGGATTCGAATTCGTCTCGAAAAATTGACTAACTAGCACCAGCCCCGACGCCGTAGCTCTCCGAAAATTTTTTCGCCCCAAAAAATGCATGATGTATAGTATGGAGAAATTTTCAAAATTTGAGAAAATCAAAAATTTCGATTTCATGAGTGTTTCTTACTCAATTTTTCACGCTGAGTTCGAATTCGCTTTTGGAATTTGGCGGCGACCCTCCGTTCCCGAGATACCCTCGAAAAAGTTGGAAAAATTGATCAATTTGGGTCAAAAAATGACTCTAGCTCAATTTTGACAACGGATTCGAATTCGTCTCGAAAAATTGACTAACTAGCACCAGCCCCGACGCCGTAGCTCTCCGAAAATTTTTTCGCCCCAAAAAATGCATGATGTATAGTATGGAGAAATTTTCAAAATTTGAGAAAATCAAAAATTTCGATTTCATGAGTGTTTCTTACTCAATTTTTCACGCTGAGTTCGAATTCGCTTTTGGAATTTGGCGGCGACCCTCCGTTCCCGAGATACCCTCGAAAAAGTTGGAAAAATTGATCAATTTGGGTCAAAAAATGACTCTAGCTCAATTTTGACAACGGATTCGAATTCGTCTCGAAAAATTGACTAACTAGCACCAGCCCCGACGCCGTAGCTCTCCGAAAATTTTTTCGCCCCAAAAAATGCATGATGTATAGTATGGAGAAATTTTCAAAATTTGAGAAAATCAAAAATTTCGATTTCATGAGTGTTTCTTACTCAATTTTTCACGCTGAGTTCGAATTCGCTTTTGGAATTTGGCGGCGACCCTCCGTTCCCGAGATACCCTCGAAAAAGTTGGAAAAATTGATCAATTTGGGTCAAAAAATGACTCTAGCTCAATTTTGACAACGGATTCGAATTCGTCTCGAAAAATTGACTAACTAGCACCAGCCCCGACGCCGTAGCTCTCCGAAAATTTTTTCGCCCCAAAAAATGCATGATGTATAGTATGGAGAAATTTTCAAAATTTGAGAAAATCAAAAATTTCGATTTCATGAGTGTTTCTTACTCAATTTTTCACGCTGAGTTCGAATTCGCTTTTGGAATTTGGCGGCGACCCTCCGTTCCCGAGATACCCTCGAAAAAGTTGGAAAAATTGATCAATTTGGGTCAAAAAATGACTCTAGCTCAATTTTGACAACGGATTCGAATTCGTCTCGAAAAATTGACTAACTAGCACCAGCCCCGACGCCGTAGCTCTCCGAAAATTTTTTCGCCCCAAAAAATGCATGATGTATAGTATGGAGAAATTTTCAAAATTTGAGAAAATCAAAAATTTCGATTTCATGAGTGTTTCTTACTCAATTTTTCACGCTGAGTTCGAATTCGCTTTTGGAATTTGGCGGCGACCCTCCGTTCCCGAGATACCCTCGAAAAAGTTGGAAAAATTGATCAATTTGGGTCAAAAAATGACTCTAGCTCAATTTTGACAACGGATTCGAATTCGTCTCGAAAAATTGACTAACTAGCACCAGCCCCGACGCCGTAGCTCTCCGAAAATTTTTTCGCCCCAAAAAATGCATGATGTATAGTATGGAGAAATTTTCAAAATTTGAGAAAATCAAAAATTTCGATTTCATGAGTGTTTCTTACTCAATTTTTCACGCTGAGTTCGAATTCGCTTTTGGAATTTGGCGGCGACCCTCCGTTCCCGAGATACCCTCGAAAAAGTTGGAAAAATTGATCAATTTGGGTCAAAAAATGACTCTAGCTCAATTTTGACAACGGATTCGAATTCGTCTCGAAAAATTGACTAACTAGCACCAGCCCCGACGCCGTAGCTCTCCGAAAATTTTTTCGCCCCAAAAAATGCATGATGTATAGTATGGAGAAATTTTCAAAATTTGAGAAAATCAAAAATTTCGATTTCATGAGTGTTTCTTACTCAATTTTTCACGCTGAGTTCGAATTCGCTTTTGGAATTTGGCGGCGACCCTCCGTTCCCGAGATACCCTCGAAAAAGTTGGAAAAATTGATCAATTTGGGTCAAAAAATGACTCTAGCTCAATTTTGACAACGGATTCGAATTCGTCTCGAAAAATTGACTAACTAGCACCAGCCCCGACGCCGTAGCTCTCCGAAAATTTTTTCGCCCCAAAAAATGCATGATGTATAGTATGGAGAAATTTTCAAAATTTGAGAAAATCAAAAATTTCGATTTCATGAGTGTTTCTTACTCAATTTTTCACGCTGAGTTCGAATTCGCTTTTGGAATTTGGCGGCGACCCTCCGTTCCCGAGATACCCTCGAAAAAGTTGGAAAAATTGATCAATTTGGGTCAAAAAATGACTCTAGCTCAATTTTGACAACGGATTCGAATTCGTCTCGAAAAATTGACTAACTAGCACCAGCCCCGACGCCGTAGCTCTCCGAAAATTTTTTCGCCCCAAAAAATGCATGATGTATAGTATGGAGAAATTTTCAAAATTTGAGAAAATCAAAAATTTCGATTTCATGAGTGTTTCTTACTCAATTTTTCACGCTGAGTTCGAATTCGCTTTTGGAATTTGGCGGCGACCCTCCGTTCCCGAGATACCCTCGAAAAAGTTGGAAAAATTGATCAATTTGGGTCAAAAAATGACTCTAGCTCAATTTTGACAACGGATTCGAATTCGTCTCGAAAAATTGACTAACTAGCACCAGCCCCGACGCCGTAGCTCTCCGAAAATTTTTTCGCCCCAAAAAATGCATGATGTATAGTATGGAGAAATTTTCAAAATTTGAGAAAATCAAAAATTTCGATTTCATGAGTGTTTCTTACTCAATTTTTCACGCTGAGTTCGAATTCGCTTTTGGAATTTGGCGGCGACCCTCCGTTCCCGAGATACCCTCGAAAAAGTTGGAAAAATTGATCAATTTGGGTCAAAAAATGACTCTAGCTCAATTTTGACAACGGATTCGAATTCGTCTCGAAAAATTGACTAACTAGCACCAGCCCCGACGCCGTAGCTCTCCGAAAATTTTTTCGCCCCAAAAAATGCATGATGTATAGTATGGAGAAATTTTCAAAATTTGAGAAAATCAAAAATTTCGATTTCATGAGTGTTTCTTACTCAATTTTTCACGCTGAGTTCGAATTCGCTTTTGGAATTTGGCGGCGACCCTCCGTTCCCGAGATACCCTCGAAAAAGTTGGAAAAATTGATCAATTTGGGTCAAAAAATGACTCTAGCTCAATTTTGACAACGGATTCGAATTCGTCTCGAAAAATTGACTAACTAGCACCAGCCCCGACGCCGTAGCTCTCCGAAAATTTTTTCGCCCCAAAAAATGCATGATGTATAGTATGGAGAAATTTTCAAAATTTGAGAAAATCAAAAATTTCGATTTCATGAGTGTTTCTTACTCAATTTTTCACGCTGAGTTCGAATTCGCTTTTGGAATTTGGCGGCGACCCTCCGTTCCCGAGATACCCTCGAAAAAGTTGGAAAAATTGATCAATTTGGGTCAAAAAATGACTCTAGCTCAATTTTGACAACGGATTCGAATTCGTCTCGAAAAATTGACTAACTAGCACCAGCCCCGACGCCGTAGCTCTCCGAAAATTTTTTCGCCCCAAAAAATGCATGATGTATAGTATGGAGAAATTTTCAAAATTTGAGAAAATCAAAAATTTCGATTTCATGAGTGTTTCTTACTCAATTTTTCACGCTGAGTTCGAATTCGCTTTTGGAATTTGGCGGCGACCCTCCGTTCCCGAGATACCCTCGAAAAAGTTGGAAAAATTGATCAATTTGGGTCAAAAAATGACTCTAGCTCAATTTTGACAACGGATTCGAATTCGTCTCGAAAAATTGACTAACTAGCACCAGCCCCGACGCCGTAGCTCTCCGAAAATTTTTTCGCCCCAAAAAATGCATGATGTATAGTATGGAGAAATTTTCAAAATTTGAGAAAATCAAAAATTTCGATTTCATGAGTGTTTCTTACTCAATTTTTCACGCTGAGTTCGAATTCGCTTTTGGAATTTGGCGGCGACCCTCCGTTCCCGAGATACCCTCGAAAAAGTTGGAAAAATTGATCAATTTGGGTCAAAAAATGACTCTAGCTCAATTTTGACAACGGATTCGAATTCGTCTCGAAAAATTGACTAACTAGCACCAGCCCCGACGCCGTAGCTCTCCGAAAATTTTTTCGCCCCAAAAAATGCATGATGTATAGTATGGAGAAATTTTCAAAATTTGAGAAAATCAAAAATTTCGATTTCATGAGTGTTTCTTACTCAATTTTTCACGCTGAGTTCGAATTCGCTTTTGGAATTTGGCGGCGACCCTCCGTTCCCGAGATACCCTCGAAAAAGTTGGAAAAATTGATCAATTTGGGTCAAAAAATGACTCTAGCTCAATTTTGACAACGGATTCGAATTCGTCTCGAAAAATTGACTAACTAGCACCAGCCCCGACGCCGTAGCTCTCCGAAAATTTTTTCGCCCCAAAAAATGCATGATGTATAGTATGGAGAAATTTTCAAAATTTGAGAAAATCAAAAATTTCGATTTCATGAGTGTTTCTTACTCAATTTTTCACGCTGAGTTCGAATTCGCTTTTGGAATTTGGCGGCGACCCTCCGTTCCCGAGATACCCTCGAAAAAGTTGGAAAAATTGATCAATTTGGGTCAAAAAATGACTCTAGCTCAATTTTGACAACGGATTCGAATTCGTCTCGAAAAATTGACTAACTAGCACCAGCCCCGACGCCGTAGCTCTCCGAAAATTTTTTCGCCCCAAAAAATGCATGATGTATAGTATGGAGAAATTTTCAAAATTTGAGAAAATCAAAAATTTCGATTTCATGAGTGTTTCTTACTCAATTTTTCACGCTGAGTTCGAATTCGCTTTTGGAATTTGGCGGCGACCCTCCGTTCCCGAGATACCCTCGAAAAAGTTGGAAAAATTGATCAATTTGGGTCAAAAAATGACTCTAGCTCAATTTTGACAACGGATTCGAATTCGTCTCGAAAAATTGACTAACTAGCACCAGCCCCGACGCCGTAGCTCTCCGAAAATTTTTTCGCCCCAAAAAATGCATGATGTATAGTATGGAGAAATTTTCAAAATTTGAGAAAATCAAAAATTTCGATTTCATGAGTGTTTCTTACTCAATTTTTCACGCTGAGTTCGAATTCGCTTTTGGAATTTGGCGGCGACCCTCCGTTCCCGAGATACCCTCGAAAAAGTTGGAAAAATTGATCAATTTGGGTCAAAAAATGACTCTAGCTCAATTTTGACAACGGATTCGAATTCGTCTCGAAAAATTGACTAACTAGCACCAGCCCCGACGCCGTAGCTCTCCGAAAATTTTTTCGCCCCAAAAAATGCATGATGTATAGTATGGAGAAATTTTCAAAATTTGAGAAAATCAAAAATTTCGATTTCATGAGTGTTTCTTACTCAATTTTTCACGCTGAGTTCGAATTCGCTTTTGGAATTTGGCGGCGACCCTCCGTTCCCGAGATACCCTCGAAAAAGTTGGAAAAATTGATCAATTTGGGTCAAAAAATGACTCTAGCTCAATTTTGACAACGGATTCGAATTCGTCTCGAAAAATTGACTAACTAGCACCAGCCCCGACGCCGTAGCTCTCCGAAAATTTTTTCGCCCCAAAAAATGCATGATGTATAGTATGGAGAAATTTTCAAAATTTGAGAAAATCAAAAATTTCGATTTCATGAGTGTTTCTTACTCAATTTTTCACGCTGAGTTCGAATTCGCTTTTGGAATTTGGCGGCGACCCTCCGTTCCCGAGATACCCTCGAAAAAGTTGGAAAAATTGATCAATTTGGGTCAAAAAATGACTCTAGCTCAATTTTGACAACGGATTCGAATTCGTCTCGAAAAATTGACTAACTAGCACCAGCCCCGACGCCGTAGCTCTCCGAAAATTTTTTCGCCCCAAAAAATGCATGATGTATAGTATGGAGAAATTTTCAAAATTTGAGAAAATCAAAAATTTCGATTTCATGAGTGTTTCTTACTCAATTTTTCACGCTGAGTTCGAATTCGCTTTTGGAATTTGGCGGCGACCCTCCGTTCCCGAGATACCCTCGAAAAAGTTGGAAAAATTGATCAATTTGGGTCAAAAAATGACTCTAGCTCAATTTTGACAACGGATTCGAATTCGTCTCGAAAAATTGACTAACTAGCACCAGCCCCGACGCCGTAGCTCTCCGAAAATTTTTTCGCCCCAAAAAATGCATGATGTATAGTATGGAGAAATTTTCAAAATTTGAGAAAATCAAAAATTTCGATTTCATGAGTGTTTCTTACTCAATTTTTCACGCTGAGTTCGAATTCGCTTTTGGAATTTGGCGGCGACCCTCCGTTCCCGAGATACCCTCGAAAAAGTTGGAAAAATTGATCAATTTGGGTCAAAAAATGACTCTAGCTCAATTTTGACAACGGATTCGAATTCGTCTCGAAAAATTGACTAACTAGCACCAGCCCCGACGCCGTAGCTCTCCGAAAATTTTTTCGCCCCAAAAAATGCATGATGTATAGTATGGAGAAATTTTCAAAATTTGAGAAAATCAAAAATTTCGATTTCATGAGTGTTTCTTACTCAATTTTTCACGCTGAGTTCGAATTCGCTTTTGGAATTTGGCGGCGACCCTCCGTTCCCGAGATACCCTCGAAAAAGTTGGAAAAATTGATCAATTTGGGTCAAAAAATGACTCTAGCTCAATTTTGACAACGGATTCGAATTCGTCTCGAAAAATTGACTAACTAGCACCAGCCCCGACGCCGTAGCTCTCCGAAAATTTTTTCGCCCCAAAAAATGCATGATGTATAGTATGGAGAAATTTTCAAAATTTGAGAAAATCAAAAATTTCGATTTCATGAGTGTTTCTTACTCAATTTTTCACGCTGAGTTCGAATTCGCTTTTGGAATTTGGCGGCGACCCTCCGTTCCCGAGATACCCTCGAAAAAGTTGGAAAAATTGATCAATTTGGGTCAAAAAATGACTCTAGCTCAATTTTGACAACGGATTCGAATTCGTCTCGAAAAATTGACTAACTAGCACCAGCCCCGACGCCGTAGCTCTCCGAAAATTTTTTCGCCCCAAAAAATGCATGATGTATAGTATGGAGAAATTTTCAAAATTTGAGAAAATCAAAAATTTCGATTTCATGAGTGTTTCTTACTCAATTTTTCACGCTGAGTTCGAATTCGCTTTTGGAATTTGGCGGCGACCCTCCGTTCCCGAGATACCCTCGAAAAAGTTGGAAAAATTGATCAATTTGGGTCAAAAAATGACTCTAGCTCAATTTTGACAACGGATTCGAATTCGTCTCGAAAAATTGACTAACTAGCACCAGCCCCGACGCCGTAGCTCTCCGAAAATTTTTTCGCCCCAAAAAATGCATGATGTATAGTATGGAGAAATTTTCAAAATTTGAGAAAATCAAAAATTTCGATTTCATGAGTGTTTCTTACTCAATTTTTCACGCTGAGTTCGAATTCGCTTTTGGAATTTGGCGGCGACCCTCCGTTCCCGAGATACCCTCGAAAAAGTTGGAAAAATTGATCAATTTGGGTCAAAAAATGACTCTAGCTCAATTTTGACAACGGATTCGAATTCGTCTCGAAAAATTGACTAACTAGCACCAGCCCCGACGCCGTAGCTCTCCGAAAATTTTTTCGCCCCAAAAAATGCATGATGTATAGTATGGAGAAATTTTCAAAATTTGAGAAAATCAAAAATTTCGATTTCATGAGTGTTTCTTACTCAATTTTTCACGCTGAGTTCGAATTCGCTTTTGGAATTTGGCGGCGACCCTCCGTTCCCGAGATACCCTCGAAAAAGTTGGAAAAATTGATCAATTTGGGTCAAAAAATGACTCTAGCTCAATTTTGACAACGGATTCGAATTCGTCTCGAAAAATTGACTAACTAGCACCAGCCCCGACGCCGTAGCTCTCCGAAAATTTTTTCGCCCCAAAAAATGCATGATGTATAGTATGGAGAAATTTTCAAAATTTGAGAAAATCAAAAATTTCGATTTCATGAGTGTTTCTTACTCAATTTTTCACGCTGAGTTCGAATTCGCTTTTGGAATTTGGCGGCGACCCTCCGTTCCCGAGATACCCTCGAAAAAGTTGGAAAAATTGATCAATTTGGGTCAAAAAATGACTCTAGCTCAATTTTGACAACGGATTCGAATTCGTCTCGAAAAATTGACTAACTAGCACCAGCCCCGACGCCGTAGCTCTCCGAAAATTTTTTCGCCCCAAAAAATGCATGATGTATAGTATGGAGAAATTTTCAAAATTTGAGAAAATCAAAAATTTCGATTTCATGAGTGTTTCTTACTCAATTTTTCACGCTGAGTTCGAATTCGCTTTTGGAATTTGGCGGCGACCCTCCGTTCCCGAGATACCCTCGAAAAAGTTGGAAAAATTGATCAATTTGGGTCAAAAAATGACTCTAGCTCAATTTTGACAACGGATTCGAATTCGTCTCGAAAAATTGACTAACTAGCACCAGCCCCGACGCCGTAGCTCTCCGAAAATTTTTTCGCCCCAAAAAATGCATGATGTATAGTATGGAGAAATTTTCAAAATTTGAGAAAATCAAAAATTTCGATTTCATGAGTGTTTCTTACTCAATTTTTCACGCTGAGTTCGAATTCGCTTTTGGAATTTGGCGGCGACCCTCCGTTCCCGAGATACCCTCGAAAAAGTTGGAAAAATTGATCAATTTGGGTCAAAAAATGACTCTAGCTCAATTTTGACAACGGATTCGAATTCGTCTCGAAAAATTGACTAACTAGCACCAGCCCCGACGCCGTAGCTCTCCGAAAATTTTTTCGCCCCAAAAAATGCATGATGTATAGTATGGAGAAATTTTCAAAATTTGAGAAAATCAAAAATTTCGATTTCATGAGTGTTTCTTACTCAATTTTTCACGCTGAGTTCGAATTCGCTTTTGGAATTTGGCGGCGACCCTCCGTTCCCGAGATACCCTCGAAAAAGTTGGAAAAATTGATCAATTTGGGTCAAAAAATGACTCTAGCTCAATTTTGACAACGGATTCGAATTCGTCTCGAAAAATTGACTAACTAGCACCAGCCCCGACGCCGTAGCTCTCCGAAAATTTTTTCGCCCCAAAAAATGCATGATGTATAGTATGGAGAAATTTTCAAAATTTGAGAAAATCAAAAATTTCGATTTCATGAGTGTTTCTTACTCAATTTTTCACGCTGAGTTCGAATTCGCTTTTGGAATTTGGCGGCGACCCTCCGTTCCCGAGATACCCTCGAAAAAGTTGGAAAAATTGATCAATTTGGGTCAAAAAATGACTCTAGCTCAATTTTGACAACGGATTCGAATTCGTCTCGAAAAATTGACTAACTAGCACCAGCCCCGACGCCGTAGCTCTCCGAAAATTTTTTCGCCCCAAAAAATGCATGATGTATAGTATGGAGAAATTTTCAAAATTTGAGAAAATCAAAAATTTCGATTTCATGAGTGTTTCTTACTCAATTTTTCACGCTGAGTTCGAATTCGCTTTTGGAATTTGGCGGCGACCCTCCGTTCCCGAGATACCCTCGAAAAAGTTGGAAAAATTGATCAATTTGGGTCAAAAAATGACTCTAGCTCAATTTTGACAACGGATTCGAATTCGTCTCGAAAAATTGACTAACTAGCACCAGCCCCGACGCCGTAGCTCTCCGAAAATTTTTTCGCCCCAAAAAATGCATGATGTATAGTATGGAGAAATTTTCAAAATTTGAGAAAATCAAAAATTTCGATTTCATGAGTGTTTCTTACTCAATTTTTCACGCTGAGTTCGAATTCGCTTTTGGAATTTGGCGGCGACCCTCCGTTCCCGAGATACCCTCGAAAAAGTTGGAAAAATTGATCAATTTGGGTCAAAAAATGACTCTAGCTCAATTTTGACAACGGATTCGAATTCGTCTCGAAAAATTGACTAACTAGCACCAGCCCCGACGCCGTAGCTCTCCGAAAATTTTTTCGCCCCAAAAAATGCATGATGTATAGTATGGAGAAATTTTCAAAATTTGAGAAAATCAAAAATTTCGATTTCATGAGTGTTTCTTACTCAATTTTTCACGCTGAGTTCGAATTCGCTTTTGGAATTTGGCGGCGACCCTCCGTTCCCGAGATACCCTCGAAAAAGTTGGAAAAATTGATCAATTTGGGTCAAAAAATGACTCTAGCTCAATTTTGACAACGGATTCGAATTCGTCTCGAAAAATTGACTAACTAGCACCAGCCCCGACGCCGTAGCTCTCCGAAAATTTTTTCGCCCCAAAAAATGCATGATGTATAGTATGGAGAAATTTTCAAAATTTGAGAAAATCAAAAATTTCGATTTCATGAGTGTTTCTTACTCAATTTTTCACGCTGAGTTCGAATTCGCTTTTGGAATTTGGCGGCGACCCTCCGTTCCCGAGATACCCTCGAAAAAGTTGGAAAAATTGATCAATTTGGGTCAAAAAATGACTCTAGCTCAATTTTGACAACGGATTCGAATTCGTCTCGAAAAATTGACTAACTAGCACCAGCCCCGACGCCGTAGCTCTCCGAAAATTTTTTCGCCCCAAAAAATGCATGATGTATAGTATGGAGAAATTTTCAAAATTTGAGAAAATCAAAAATTTCGATTTCATGAGTGTTTCTTACTCAATTTTTCACGCTGAGTTCGAATTCGCTTTTGGAATTTGGCGGCGACCCTCCGTTCCCGAGATACCCTCGAAAAAGTTGGAAAAATTGATCAATTTGGGTCAAAAAATGACTCTAGCTCAATTTTGACAACGGATTCGAATTCGTCTCGAAAAATTGACTAACTAGCACCAGCCCCGACGCCGTAGCTCTCCGAAAATTTTTTCGCCCCAAAAAATGCATGATGTATAGTATGGAGAAATTTTCAAAATTTGAGAAAATCAAAAATTTCGATTTCATGAGTGTTTCTTACTCAATTTTTCACGCTGAGTTCGAATTCGCTTTTGGAATTTGGCGGCGACCCTCCGTTCCCGAGATACCCTCGAAAAAGTTGGAAAAATTGATCAATTTGGGTCAAAAAATGACTCTAGCTCAATTTTGACAACGGATTCGAATTCGTCTCGAAAAATTGACTAACTAGCACCAGCCCCGACGCCGTAGCTCTCCGAAAATTTTTTCGCCCCAAAAAATGCATGATGTATAGTATGGAGAAATTTTCAAAATTTGAGAAAATCAAAAATTTCGATTTCATGAGTGTTTCTTACTCAATTTTTCACGCTGAGTTCGAATTCGCTTTTGGAATTTGGCGGCGACCCTCCGTTCCCGAGATACCCTCGAAAAAGTTGGAAAAATTGATCAATTTGGGTCAAAAAATGACTCTAGCTCAATTTTGACAACGGATTCGAATTCGTCTCGAAAAATTGACTAACTAGCACCAGCCCCGACGCCGTAGCTCTCCGAAAATTTTTTCGCCCCAAAAAATGCATGATGTATAGTATGGAGAAATTTTCAAAATTTGAGAAAATCAAAAATTTCGATTTCATGAGTGTTTCTTACTCAATTTTTCACGCTGAGTTCGAATTCGCTTTTGGAATTTGGCGGCGACCCTCCGTTCCCGAGATACCCTCGAAAAAGTTGGAAAAATTGATCAATTTGGGTCAAAAAATGACTCTAGCTCAATTTTGACAACGGATTCGAATTCGTCTCGAAAAATTGACTAACTAGCACCAGCCCCGACGCCGTAGCTCTCCGAAAATTTTTTCGCCCCAAAAAATGCATGATGTATAGTATGGAGAAATTTTCAAAATTTGAGAAAATCAAAAATTTCGATTTCATGAGTGTTTCTTACTCAATTTTTCACGCTGAGTTCGAATTCGCTTTTGGAATTTGGCGGCGACCCTCCGTTCCCGAGATACCCTCGAAAAAGTTGGAAAAATTGATCAATTTGGGTCAAAAAATGACTCTAGCTCAATTTTGACAACGGATTCGAATTCGTCTCGAAAAATTGACTAACTAGCACCAGCCCCGACGCCGTAGCTCTCCGAAAATTTTTTCGCCCCAAAAAATGCATGATGTATAGTATGGAGAAATTTTCAAAATTTGAGAAAATCAAAAATTTCGATTTCATGAGTGTTTCTTACTCAATTTTTCACGCTGAGTTCGAATTCGCTTTTGGAATTTGGCGGCGACCCTCCGTTCCCGAGATACCCTCGAAAAAGTTGGAAAAATTGATCAATTTGGGTCAAAAAATGACTCTAGCTCAATTTTGACAACGGATTCGAATTCGTCTCGAAAAATTGACTAACTAGCACCAGCCCCGACGCCGTAGCTCTCCGAAAATTTTTTCGCCCCAAAAAATGCATGATGTATAGTATGGAGAAATTTTCAAAATTTGAGAAAATCAAAAATTTCGATTTCATGAGTGTTTCTTACTCAATTTTTCACGCTGAGTTCGAATTCGCTTTTGGAATTTGGCGGCGACCCTCCGTTCCCGAGATACCCTCGAAAAAGTTGGAAAAATTGATCAATTTGGGTCAAAAAATGACTCTAGCTCAATTTTGACAACGGATTCGAATTCGTCTCGAAAAATTGACTAACTAGCACCAGCCCCGACGCCGTAGCTCTCCGAAAATTTTTTCGCCCCAAAAAATGCATGATGTATAGTATGGAGAAATTTTCAAAATTTGAGAAAATCAAAAATTTCGATTTCATGAGTGTTTCTTACTCAATTTTTCACGCTGAGTTCGAATTCGCTTTTGGAATTTGGCGGCGACCCTCCGTTCCCGAGATACCCTCGAAAAAGTTGGAAAAATTGATCAATTTGGGTCAAAAAATGACTCTAGCTCAATTTTGACAACGGATTCGAATTCGTCTCGAAAAATTGACTAACTAGCACCAGCCCCGACGCCGTAGCTCTCCGAAAATTTTTTCGCCCCAAAAAATGCATGATGTATAGTATGGAGAAATTTTCAAAATTTGAGAAAATCAAAAATTTCGATTTCATGAGTGTTTCTTACTCAATTTTTCACGCTGAGTTCGAATTCGCTTTTGGAATTTGGCGGCGACCCTCCGTTCCCGAGATACCCTCGAAAAAGTTGGAAAAATTGATCAATTTGGGTCAAAAAATGACTCTAGCTCAATTTTGACAACGGATTCGAATTCGTCTCGAAAAATTGACTAACTAGCACCAGCCCCGACGCCGTAGCTCTCCGAAAATTTTTTCGCCCCAAAAAATGCATGATGTATAGTATGGAGAAATTTTCAAAATTTGAGAAAATCAAAAATTTCGATTTCATGAGTGTTTCTTACTCAATTTTTCACGCTGAGTTCGAATTCGCTTTTGGAATTTGGCGGCGACCCTCCGTTCCCGAGATACCCTCGAAAAAGTTGGAAAAATTGATCAATTTGGGTCAAAAAATGACTCTAGCTCAATTTTGACAACGGATTCGAATTCGTCTCGAAAAATTGACTAACTAGCACCAGCCCCGACGCCGTAGCTCTCCGAAAATTTTTTCGCCCCAAAAAATGCATGATGTATAGTATGGAGAAATTTTCAAAATTTGAGAAAATCAAAAATTTCGATTTCATGAGTGTTTCTTACTCAATTTTTCACGCTGAGTTCGAATTCGCTTTTGGAATTTGGCGGCGACCCTCCGTTCCCGAGATACCCTCGAAAAAGTTGGAAAAATTGATCAATTTGGGTCAAAAAATGACTCTAGCTCAATTTTGACAACGGATTCGAATTCGTCTCGAAAAATTGACTAACTAGCACCAGCCCCGACGCCGTAGCTCTCCGAAAATTTTTTCGCCCCAAAAAATGCATGATGTATAGTATGGAGAAATTTTCAAAATTTGAGAAAATCAAAAATTTCGATTTCATGAGTGTTTCTTACTCAATTTTTCACGCTGAGTTCGAATTCGCTTTTGGAATTTGGCGGCGACCCTCCGTTCCCGAGATACCCTCGAAAAAGTTGGAAAAATTGATCAATTTGGGTCAAAAAATGACTCTAGCTCAATTTTGACAACGGATTCGAATTCGTCTCGAAAAATTGACTAACTAGCACCAGCCCCGACGCCGTAGCTCTCCGAAAATTTTTTCGCCCCAAAAAATGCATGATGTATAGTATGGAGAAATTTTCAAAATTTGAGAAAATCAAAAATTTCGATTTCATGAGTGTTTCTTACTCAATTTTTCACGCTGAGTTCGAATTCGCTTTTGGAATTTGGCGGCGACCCTCCGTTCCCGAGATACCCTCGAAAAAGTTGGAAAAATTGATCAATTTGGGTCAAAAAATGACTCTAGCTCAATTTTGACAACGGATTCGAATTCGTCTCGAAAAATTGACTAACTAGCACCAGCCCCGACGCCGTAGCTCTCCGAAAATTTTTTCGCCCCAAAAAATGCATGATGTATAGTATGGAGAAATTTTCAAAATTTGAGAAAATCAAAAATTTCGATTTCATGAGTGTTTCTTACTCAATTTTTCACGCTGAGTTCGAATTCGCTTTTGGAATTTGGCGGCGACCCTCCGTTCCCGAGATACCCTCGAAAAAGTTGGAAAAATTGATCAATTTGGGTCAAAAAATGACTCTAGCTCAATTTTGACAACGGATTCGAATTCGTCTCGAAAAATTGACTAACTAGCACCAGCCCCGACGCCGTAGCTCTCCGAAAATTTTTTCGCCCCAAAAAATGCATGATGTATAGTATGGAGAAATTTTCAAAATTTGAGAAAATCAAAAATTTCGATTTCATGAGTGTTTCTTACTCAATTTTTCACGCTGAGTTCGAATTCGCTTTTGGAATTTGGCGGCGACCCTCCGTTCCCGAGATACCCTCGAAAAAGTTGGAAAAATTGATCAATTTGGGTCAAAAAATGACTCTAGCTCAATTTTGACAACGGATTCGAATTCGTCTCGAAAAATTGACTAACTAGCACCAGCCCCGACGCCGTAGCTCTCCGAAAATTTTTTCGCCCCAAAAAATGCATGATGTATAGTATGGAGAAATTTTCAAAATTTGAGAAAATCAAAAATTTCGATTTCATGAGTGTTTCTTACTCAATTTTTCACGCTGAGTTCGAATTCGCTTTTGGAATTTGGCGGCGACCCTCCGTTCCCGAGATACCCTCGAAAAAGTTGGAAAAATTGATCAATTTGGGTCAAAAAATGACTCTAGCTCAATTTTGACAACGGATTCGAATTCGTCTCGAAAAATTGACTAACTAGCACCAGCCCCGACGCCGTAGCTCTCCGAAAATTTTTTCGCCCCAAAAAATGCATGATGTATAGTATGGAGAAATTTTCAAAATTTGAGAAAATCAAAAATTTCGATTTCATGAGTGTTTCTTACTCAATTTTTCACGCTGAGTTCGAATTCGCTTTTGGAATTTGGCGGCGACCCTCCGTTCCCGAGATACCCTCGAAAAAGTTGGAAAAATTGATCAATTTGGGTCAAAAAATGACTCTAGCTCAATTTTGACAACGGATTCGAATTCGTCTCGAAAAATTGACTAACTAGCACCAGCCCCGACGCCGTAGCTCTCCGAAAATTTTTTCGCCCCAAAAAATGCATGATGTATAGTATGGAGAAATTTTCAAAATTTGAGAAAATCAAAAATTTCGATTTCATGAGTGTTTCTTACTCAATTTTTCACGCTGAGTTCGAATTCGCTTTTGGAATTTGGCGGCGACCCTCCGTTCCCGAGATACCCTCGAAAAAGTTGGAAAAATTGATCAATTTGGGTCAAAAAATGACTCTAGCTCAATTTTGACAACGGATTCGAATTCGTCTCGAAAAATTGACTAACTAGCACCAGCCCCGACGCCGTAGCTCTCCGAAAATTTTTTCGCCCCAAAAAATGCATGATGTATAGTATGGAGAAATTTTCAAAATTTGAGAAAATCAAAAATTTCGATTTCATGAGTGTTTCTTACTCAATTTTTCACGCTGAGTTCGAATTCGCTTTTGGAATTTGGCGGCGACCCTCCGTTCCCGAGATACCCTCGAAAAAGTTGGAAAAATTGATCAATTTGGGTCAAAAAATGACTCTAGCTCAATTTTGACAACGGATTCGAATTCGTCTCGAAAAATTGACTAACTAGCACCAGCCCCGACGCCGTAGCTCTCCGAAAATTTTTTCGCCCCAAAAAATGCATGATGTATAGTATGGAGAAATTTTCAAAATTTGAGAAAATCAAAAATTTCGATTTCATGAGTGTTTCTTACTCAATTTTTCACGCTGAGTTCGAATTCGCTTTTGGAATTTGGCGGCGACCCTCCGTTCCCGAGATACCCTCGAAAAAGTTGGAAAAATTGATCAATTTGGGTCAAAAAATGACTCTAGCTCAATTTTGACAACGGATTCGAATTCGTCTCGAAAAATTGACTAACTAGCACCAGCCCCGACGCCGTAGCTCTCCGAAAATTTTTTCGCCCCAAAAAATGCATGATGTATAGTATGGAGAAATTTTCAAAATTTGAGAAAATCAAAAATTTCGATTTCATGAGTGTTTCTTACTCAATTTTTCACGCTGAGTTCGAATTCGCTTTTGGAATTTGGCGGCGACCCTCCGTTCCCGAGATACCCTCGAAAAAGTTGGAAAAATTGATCAATTTGGGTCAAAAAATGACTCTAGCTCAATTTTGACAACGGATTCGAATTCGTCTCGAAAAATTGACTAACTAGCACCAGCCCCGACGCCGTAGCTCTCCGAAAATTTTTTCGCCCCAAAAAATGCATGATGTATAGTATGGAGAAATTTTCAAAATTTGAGAAAATCAAAAATTTCGATTTCATGAGTGTTTCTTACTCAATTTTTCACGCTGAGTTCGAATTCGCTTTTGGAATTTGGCGGCGACCCTCCGTTCCCGAGATACCCTCGAAAAAGTTGGAAAAATTGATCAATTTGGGTCAAAAAATGACTCTAGCTCAATTTTGACAACGGATTCGAATTCGTCTCGAAAAATTGACTAACTAGCACCAGCCCCGACGCCGTAGCTCTCCGAAAATTTTTTCGCCCCAAAAAATGCATGATGTATAGTATGGAGAAATTTTCAAAATTTGAGAAAATCAAAAATTTCGATTTCATGAGTGTTTCTTACTCAATTTTTCACGCTGAGTTCGAATTCGCTTTTGGAATTTGGCGGCGACCCTCCGTTCCCGAGATACCCTCGAAAAAGTTGGAAAAATTGATCAATTTGGGTCAAAAAATGACTCTAGCTCAATTTTGACAACGGATTCGAATTCGTCTCGAAAAATTGACTAACTAGCACCAGCCCCGACGCCGTAGCTCTCCGAAAATTTTTTCGCCCCAAAAAATGCATGATGTATAGTATGGAGAAATTTTCAAAATTTGAGAAAATCAAAAATTTCGATTTCATGAGTGTTTCTTACTCAATTTTTCACGCTGAGTTCGAATTCGCTTTTGGAATTTGGCGGCGACCCTCCGTTCCCGAGATACCCTCGAAAAAGTTGGAAAAATTGATCAATTTGGGTCAAAAAATGACTCTAGCTCAATTTTGACAACGGATTCGAATTCGTCTCGAAAAATTGACTAACTAGCACCAGCCCCGACGCCGTAGCTCTCCGAAAATTTTTTCGCCCCAAAAAATGCATGATGTATAGTATGGAGAAATTTTCAAAATTTGAGAAAATCAAAAATTTCGATTTCATGAGTGTTTCTTACTCAATTTTTCACGCTGAGTTCGAATTCGCTTTTGGAATTTGGCGGCGACCCTCCGTTCCCGAGATACCCTCGAAAAAGTTGGAAAAATTGATCAATTTGGGTCAAAAAATGACTCTAGCTCAATTTTGACAACGGATTCGAATTCGTCTCGAAAAATTGACTAACTAGCACCAGCCCCGACGCCGTAGCTCTCCGAAAATTTTTTCGCCCCAAAAAATGCATGATGTATAGTATGGAGAAATTTTCAAAATTTGAGAAAATCAAAAATTTCGATTTCATGAGTGTTTCTTACTCAATTTTTCACGCTGAGTTCGAATTCGCTTTTGGAATTTGGCGGCGACCCTCCGTTCCCGAGATACCCTCGAAAAAGTTGGAAAAATTGATCAATTTGGGTCAAAAAATGACTCTAGCTCAATTTTGACAACGGATTCGAATTCGTCTCGAAAAATTGACTAACTAGCACCAGCCCCGACGCCGTAGCTCTCCGAAAATTTTTTCGCCCCAAAAAATGCATGATGTATAGTATGGAGAAATTTTCAAAATTTGAGAAAATCAAAAATTTCGATTTCATGAGTGTTTCTTACTCAATTTTTCACGCTGAGTTCGAATTCGCTTTTGGAATTTGGCGGCGACCCTCCGTTCCCGAGATACCCTCGAAAAAGTTGGAAAAATTGATCAATTTGGGTCAAAAAATGACTCTAGCTCAATTTTGACAACGGATTCGAATTCGTCTCGAAAAATTGACTAACTAGCACCAGCCCCGACGCCGTAGCTCTCCGAAAATTTTTTCGCCCCAAAAAATGCATGATGTATAGTATGGAGAAATTTTCAAAATTTGAGAAAATCAAAAATTTCGATTTCATGAGTGTTTCTTACTCAATTTTTCACGCTGAGTTCGAATTCGCTTTTGGAATTTGGCGGCGACCCTCCGTTCCCGAGATACCCTCGAAAAAGTTGGAAAAATTGATCAATTTGGGTCAAAAAATGACTCTAGCTCAATTTTGACAACGGATTCGAATTCGTCTCGAAAAATTGACTAACTAGCACCAGCCCCGACGCCGTAGCTCTCCGAAAATTTTTTCGCCCCAAAAAATGCATGATGTATAGTATGGAGAAATTTTCAAAATTTGAGAAAATCAAAAATTTCGATTTCATGAGTGTTTCTTACTCAATTTTTCACGCTGAGTTCGAATTCGCTTTTGGAATTTGGCGGCGACCCTCCGTTCCCGAGATACCCTCGAAAAAGTTGGAAAAATTGATCAATTTGGGTCAAAAAATGACTCTAGCTCAATTTTGACAACGGATTCGAATTCGTCTCGAAAAATTGACTAACTAGCACCAGCCCCGACGCCGTAGCTCTCCGAAAATTTTTTCGCCCCAAAAAATGCATGATGTATAGTATGGAGAAATTTTCAAAATTTGAGAAAATCAAAAATTTCGATTTCATGAGTGTTTCTTACTCAATTTTTCACGCTGAGTTCGAATTCGCTTTTGGAATTTGGCGGCGACCCTCCGTTCCCGAGATACCCTCGAAAAAGTTGGAAAAATTGATCAATTTGGGTCAAAAAATGACTCTAGCTCAATTTTGACAACGGATTCGAATTCGTCTCGAAAAATTGACTAACTAGCACCAGCCCCGACGCCGTAGCTCTCCGAAAATTTTTTCGCCCCAAAAAATGCATGATGTATAGTATGGAGAAATTTTCAAAATTTGAGAAAATCAAAAATTTCGATTTCATGAGTGTTTCTTACTCAATTTTTCACGCTGAGTTCGAATTCGCTTTTGGAATTTGGCGGCGACCCTCCGTTCCCGAGATACCCTCGAAAAAGTTGGAAAAATTGATCAATTTGGGTCAAAAAATGACTCTAGCTCAATTTTGACAACGGATTCGAATTCGTCTCGAAAAATTGACTAACTAGCACCAGCCCCGACGCCGTAGCTCTCCGAAAATTTTTTCGCCCCAAAAAATGCATGATGTATAGTATGGAGAAATTTTCAAAATTTGAGAAAATCAAAAATTTCGATTTCATGAGTGTTTCTTACTCAATTTTTCACGCTGAGTTCGAATTCGCTTTTGGAATTTGGCGGCGACCCTCCGTTCCCGAGATACCCTCGAAAAAGTTGGAAAAATTGATCAATTTGGGTCAAAAAATGACTCTAGCTCAATTTTGACAACGGATTCGAATTCGTCTCGAAAAATTGACTAACTAGCACCAGCCCCGACGCCGTAGCTCTCCGAAAATTTTTTCGCCCCAAAAAATGCATGATGTATAGTATGGAGAAATTTTCAAAATTTGAGAAAATCAAAAATTTCGATTTCATGAGTGTTTCTTACTCAATTTTTCACGCTGAGTTCGAATTCGCTTTTGGAATTTGGCGGCGACCCTCCGTTCCCGAGATACCCTCGAAAAAGTTGGAAAAATTGATCAATTTGGGTCAAAAAATGACTCTAGCTCAATTTTGACAACGGATTCGAATTCGTCTCGAAAAATTGACTAACTAGCACCAGCCCCGACGCCGTAGCTCTCCGAAAATTTTTTCGCCCCAAAAAATGCATGATGTATAGTATGGAGAAATTTTCAAAATTTGAGAAAATCAAAAATTTCGATTTCATGAGTGTTTCTTACTCAATTTTTCACGCTGAGTTCGAATTCGCTTTTGGAATTTGGCGGCGACCCTCCGTTCCCGAGATACCCTCGAAAAAGTTGGAAAAATTGATCAATTTGGGTCAAAAAATGACTCTAGCTCAATTTTGACAACGGATTCGAATTCGTCTCGAAAAATTGACTAACTAGCACCAGCCCCGACGCCGTAGCTCTCCGAAAATTTTTTCGCCCCAAAAAATGCATGATGTATAGTATGGAGAAATTTTCAAAATTTGAGAAAATCAAAAATTTCGATTTCATGAGTGTTTCTTACTCAATTTTTCACGCTGAGTTCGAATTCGCTTTTGGAATTTGGCGGCGACCCTCCGTTCCCGAGATACCCTCGAAAAAGTTGGAAAAATTGATCAATTTGGGTCAAAAAATGACTCTAGCTCAATTTTGACAACGGATTCGAATTCGTCTCGAAAAATTGACTAACTAGCACCAGCCCCGACGCCGTAGCTCTCCGAAAATTTTTTCGCCCCAAAAAATGCATGATGTATAGTATGGAGAAATTTTCAAAATTTGAGAAAATCAAAAATTTCGATTTCATGAGTGTTTCTTACTCAATTTTTCACGCTGAGTTCGAATTCGCTTTTGGAATTTGGCGGCGACCCTCCGTTCCCGAGATACCCTCGAAAAAGTTGGAAAAATTGATCAATTTGGGTCAAAAAATGACTCTAGCTCAATTTTGACAACGGATTCGAATTCGTCTCGAAAAATTGACTAACTAGCACCAGCCCCGACGCCGTAGCTCTCCGAAAATTTTTTCGCCCCAAAAAATGCATGATGTATAGTATGGAGAAATTTTCAAAATTTGAGAAAATCAAAAATTTCGATTTCATGAGTGTTTCTTACTCAATTTTTCACGCTGAGTTCGAATTCGCTTTTGGAATTTGGCGGCGACCCTCCGTTCCCGAGATACCCTCGAAAAAGTTGGAAAAATTGATCAATTTGGGTCAAAAAATGACTCTAGCTCAATTTTGACAACGGATTCGAATTCGTCTCGAAAAATTGACTAACTAGCACCAGCCCCGACGCCGTAGCTCTCCGAAAATTTTTTCGCCCCAAAAAATGCATGATGTATAGTATGGAGAAATTTTCAAAATTTGAGAAAATCAAAAATTTCGATTTCATGAGTGTTTCTTACTCAATTTTTCACGCTGAGTTCGAATTCGCTTTTGGAATTTGGCGGCGACCCTCCGTTCCCGAGATACCCTCGAAAAAGTTGGAAAAATTGATCAATTTGGGTCAAAAAATGACTCTAGCTCAATTTTGACAACGGATTCGAATTCGTCTCGAAAAATTGACTAACTAGCACCAGCCCCGACGCCGTAGCTCTCCGAAAATTTTTTCGCCCCAAAAAATGCATGATGTATAGTATGGAGAAATTTTCAAAATTTGAGAAAATCAAAAATTTCGATTTCATGAGTGTTTCTTACTCAATTTTTCACGCTGAGTTCGAATTCGCTTTTGGAATTTGGCGGCGACCCTCCGTTCCCGAGATACCCTCGAAAAAGTTGGAAAAATTGATCAATTTGGGTCAAAAAATGACTCTAGCTCAATTTTGACAACGGATTCGAATTCGTCTCGAAAAATTGACTAACTAGCACCAGCCCCGACGCCGTAGCTCTCCGAAAATTTTTTCGCCCCAAAAAATGCATGATGTATAGTATGGAGAAATTTTCAAAATTTGAGAAAATCAAAAATTTCGATTTCATGAGTGTTTCTTACTCAATTTTTCACGCTGAGTTCGAATTCGCTTTTGGAATTTGGCGGCGACCCTCCGTTCCCGAGATACCCTCGAAAAAGTTGGAAAAATTGATCAATTTGGGTCAAAAAATGACTCTAGCTCAATTTTGACAACGGATTCGAATTCGTCTCGAAAAATTGACTAACTAGCACCAGCCCCGACGCCGTAGCTCTCCGAAAATTTTTTCGCCCCAAAAAATGCATGATGTATAGTATGGAGAAATTTTCAAAATTTGAGAAAATCAAAAATTTCGATTTCATGAGTGTTTCTTACTCAATTTTTCACGCTGAGTTCGAATTCGCTTTTGGAATTTGGCGGCGACCCTCCGTTCCCGAGATACCCTCGAAAAAGTTGGAAAAATTGATCAATTTGGGTCAAAAAATGACTCTAGCTCAATTTTGACAACGGATTCGAATTCGTCTCGAAAAATTGACTAACTAGCACCAGCCCCGACGCCGTAGCTCTCCGAAAATTTTTTCGCCCCAAAAAATGCATGATGTATAGTATGGAGAAATTTTCAAAATTTGAGAAAATCAAAAATTTCGATTTCATGAGTGTTTCTTACTCAATTTTTCACGCTGAGTTCGAATTCGCTTTTGGAATTTGGCGGCGACCCTCCGTTCCCGAGATACCCTCGAAAAAGTTGGAAAAATTGATCAATTTGGGTCAAAAAATGACTCTAGCTCAATTTTGACAACGGATTCGAATTCGTCTCGAAAAATTGACTAACTAGCACCAGCCCCGACGCCGTAGCTCTCCGAAAATTTTTTCGCCCCAAAAAATGCATGATGTATAGTATGGAGAAATTTTCAAAATTTGAGAAAATCAAAAATTTCGATTTCATGAGTGTTTCTTACTCAATTTTTCACGCTGAGTTCGAATTCGCTTTTGGAATTTGGCGGCGACCCTCCGTTCCCGAGATACCCTCGAAAAAGTTGGAAAAATTGATCAATTTGGGTCAAAAAATGACTCTAGCTCAATTTTGACAACGGATTCGAATTCGTCTCGAAAAATTGACTAACTAGCACCAGCCCCGACGCCGTAGCTCTCCGAAAATTTTTTCGCCCCAAAAAATGCATGATGTATAGTATGGAGAAATTTTCAAAATTTGAGAAAATCAAAAATTTCGATTTCATGAGTGTTTCTTACTCAATTTTTCACGCTGAGTTCGAATTCGCTTTTGGAATTTGGCGGCGACCCTCCGTTCCCGAGATACCCTCGAAAAAGTTGGAAAAATTGATCAATTTGGGTCAAAAAATGACTCTAGCTCAATTTTGACAACGGATTCGAATTCGTCTCGAAAAATTGACTAACTAGCACCAGCCCCGACGCCGTAGCTCTCCGAAAATTTTTTCGCCCCAAAAAATGCATGATGTATAGTATGGAGAAATTTTCAAAATTTGAGAAAATCAAAAATTTCGATTTCATGAGTGTTTCTTACTCAATTTTTCACGCTGAGTTCGAATTCGCTTTTGGAATTTGGCGGCGACCCTCCGTTCCCGAGATACCCTCGAAAAAGTTGGAAAAATTGATCAATTTGGGTCAAAAAATGACTCTAGCTCAATTTTGACAACGGATTCGAATTCGTCTCGAAAAATTGACTAACTAGCACCAGCCCCGACGCCGTAGCTCTCCGAAAATTTTTTCGCCCCAAAAAATGCATGATGTATAGTATGGAGAAATTTTCAAAATTTGAGAAAATCAAAAATTTCGATTTCATGAGTGTTTCTTACTCAATTTTTCACGCTGAGTTCGAATTCGCTTTTGGAATTTGGCGGCGACCCTCCGTTCCCGAGATACCCTCGAAAAAGTTGGAAAAATTGATCAATTTGGGTCAAAAAATGACTCTAGCTCAATTTTGACAACGGATTCGAATTCGTCTCGAAAAATTGACTAACTAGCACCAGCCCCGACGCCGTAGCTCTCCGAAAATTTTTTCGCCCCAAAAAATGCATGATGTATAGTATGGAGAAATTTTCAAAATTTGAGAAAATCAAAAATTTCGATTTCATGAGTGTTTCTTACTCAATTTTTCACGCTGAGTTCGAATTCGCTTTTGGAATTTGGCGGCGACCCTCCGTTCCCGAGATACCCTCGAAAAAGTTGGAAAAATTGATCAATTTGGGTCAAAAAATGACTCTAGCTCAATTTTGACAACGGATTCGAATTCGTCTCGAAAAATTGACTAACTAGCACCAGCCCCGACGCCGTAGCTCTCCGAAAATTTTTTCGCCCCAAAAAATGCATGATGTATAGTATGGAGAAATTTTCAAAATTTGAGAAAATCAAAAATTTCGATTTCATGAGTGTTTCTTACTCAATTTTTCACGCTGAGTTCGAATTCGCTTTTGGAATTTGGCGGCGACCCTCCGTTCCCGAGATACCCTCGAAAAAGTTGGAAAAATTGATCAATTTGGGTCAAAAAATGACTCTAGCTCAATTTTGACAACGGATTCGAATTCGTCTCGAAAAATTGACTAACTAGCACCAGCCCCGACGCCGTAGCTCTCCGAAAATTTTTTCGCCCCAAAAAATGCATGATGTATAGTATGGAGAAATTTTCAAAATTTGAGAAAATCAAAAATTTCGATTTCATGAGTGTTTCTTACTCAATTTTTCACGCTGAGTTCGAATTCGCTTTTGGAATTTGGCGGCGACCCTCCGTTCCCGAGATACCCTCGAAAAAGTTGGAAAAATTGATCAATTTGGGTCAAAAAATGACTCTAGCTCAATTTTGACAACGGATTCGAATTCGTCTCGAAAAATTGACTAACTAGCACCAGCCCCGACGCCGTAGCTCTCCGAAAATTTTTTCGCCCCAAAAAATGCATGATGTATAGTATGGAGAAATTTTCAAAATTTGAGAAAATCAAAAATTTCGATTTCATGAGTGTTTCTTACTCAATTTTTCACGCTGAGTTCGAATTCGCTTTTGGAATTTGGCGGCGACCCTCCGTTCCCGAGATACCCTCGAAAAAGTTGGAAAAATTGATCAATTTGGGTCAAAAAATGACTCTAGCTCAATTTTGACAACGGATTCGAATTCGTCTCGAAAAATTGACTAACTAGCACCAGCCCCGACGCCGTAGCTCTCCGAAAATTTTTTCGCCCCAAAAAATGCATGATGTATAGTATGGAGAAATTTTCAAAATTTGAGAAAATCAAAAATTTCGATTTCATGAGTGTTTCTTACTCAATTTTTCACGCTGAGTTCGAATTCGCTTTTGGAATTTGGCGGCGACCCTCCGTTCCCGAGATACCCTCGAAAAAGTTGGAAAAATTGATCAATTTGGGTCAAAAAATGACTCTAGCTCAATTTTGACAACGGATTCGAATTCGTCTCGAAAAATTGACTAACTAGCACCAGCCCCGACGCCGTAGCTCTCCGAAAATTTTTTCGCCCCAAAAAATGCATGATGTATAGTATGGAGAAATTTTCAAAATTTGAGAAAATCAAAAATTTCGATTTCATGAGTGTTTCTTACTCAATTTTTCACGCTGAGTTCGAATTCGCTTTTGGAATTTGGCGGCGACCCTCCGTTCCCGAGATACCCTCGAAAAAGTTGGAAAAATTGATCAATTTGGGTCAAAAAATGACTCTAGCTCAATTTTGACAACGGATTCGAATTCGTCTCGAAAAATTGACTAACTAGCACCAGCCCCGACGCCGTAGCTCTCCGAAAATTTTTTCGCCCCAAAAAATGCATGATGTATAGTATGGAGAAATTTTCAAAATTTGAGAAAATCAAAAATTTCGATTTCATGAGTGTTTCTTACTCAATTTTTCACGCTGAGTTCGAATTCGCTTTTGGAATTTGGCGGCGACCCTCCGTTCCCGAGATACCCTCGAAAAAGTTGGAAAAATTGATCAATTTGGGTCAAAAAATGACTCTAGCTCAATTTTGACAACGGATTCGAATTCGTCTCGAAAAATTGACTAACTAGCACCAGCCCCGACGCCGTAGCTCTCCGAAAATTTTTTCGCCCCAAAAAATGCATGATGTATAGTATGGAGAAATTTTCAAAATTTGAGAAAATCAAAAATTTCGATTTCATGAGTGTTTCTTACTCAATTTTTCACGCTGAGTTCGAATTCGCTTTTGGAATTTGGCGGCGACCCTCCGTTCCCGAGATACCCTCGAAAAAGTTGGAAAAATTGATCAATTTGGGTCAAAAAATGACTCTAGCTCAATTTTGACAACGGATTCGAATTCGTCTCGAAAAATTGACTAACTAGCACCAGCCCCGACGCCGTAGCTCTCCGAAAATTTTTTCGCCCCAAAAAATGCATGATGTATAGTATGGAGAAATTTTCAAAATTTGAGAAAATCAAAAATTTCGATTTCATGAGTGTTTCTTACTCAATTTTTCACGCTGAGTTCGAATTCGCTTTTGGAATTTGGCGGCGACCCTCCGTTCCCGAGATACCCTCGAAAAAGTTGGAAAAATTGATCAATTTGGGTCAAAAAATGACTCTAGCTCAATTTTGACAACGGATTCGAATTCGTCTCGAAAAATTGACTAACTAGCACCAGCCCCGACGCCGTAGCTCTCCGAAAATTTTTTCGCCCCAAAAAATGCATGATGTATAGTATGGAGAAATTTTCAAAATTTGAGAAAATCAAAAATTTCGATTTCATGAGTGTTTCTTACTCAATTTTTCACGCTGAGTTCGAATTCGCTTTTGGAATTTGGCGGCGACCCTCCGTTCCCGAGATACCCTCGAAAAAGTTGGAAAAATTGATCAATTTGGGTCAAAAAATGACTCTAGCTCAATTTTGACAACGGATTCGAATTCGTCTCGAAAAATTGACTAACTAGCACCAGCCCCGACGCCGTAGCTCTCCGAAAATTTTTTCGCCCCAAAAAATGCATGATGTATAGTATGGAGAAATTTTCAAAATTTGAGAAAATCAAAAATTTCGATTTCATGAGTGTTTCTTACTCAATTTTTCACGCTGAGTTCGAATTCGCTTTTGGAATTTGGCGGCGACCCTCCGTTCCCGAGATACCCTCGAAAAAGTTGGAAAAATTGATCAATTTGGGTCAAAAAATGACTCTAGCTCAATTTTGACAACGGATTCGAATTCGTCTCGAAAAATTGACTAACTAGCACCAGCCCCGACGCCGTAGCTCTCCGAAAATTTTTTCGCCCCAAAAAATGCATGATGTATAGTATGGAGAAATTTTCAAAATTTGAGAAAATCAAAAATTTCGATTTCATGAGTGTTTCTTACTCAATTTTTCACGCTGAGTTCGAATTCGCTTTTGGAATTTGGCGGCGACCCTCCGTTCCCGAGATACCCTCGAAAAAGTTGGAAAAATTGATCAATTTGGGTCAAAAAATGACTCTAGCTCAATTTTGACAACGGATTCGAATTCGTCTCGAAAAATTGACTAACTAGCACCAGCCCCGACGCCGTAGCTCTCCGAAAATTTTTTCGCCCCAAAAAATGCATGATGTATAGTATGGAGAAATTTTCAAAATTTGAGAAAATCAAAAATTTCGATTTCATGAGTGTTTCTTACTCAATTTTTCACGCTGAGTTCGAATTCGCTTTTGGAATTTGGCGGCGACCCTCCGTTCCCGAGATACCCTCGAAAAAGTTGGAAAAATTGATCAATTTGGGTCAAAAAATGACTCTAGCTCAATTTTGACAACGGATTCGAATTCGTCTCGAAAAATTGACTAACTAGCACCAGCCCCGACGCCGTAGCTCTCCGAAAATTTTTTCGCCCCAAAAAATGCATGATGTATAGTATGGAGAAATTTTCAAAATTTGAGAAAATCAAAAATTTCGATTTCATGAGTGTTTCTTACTCAATTTTTCACGCTGAGTTCGAATTCGCTTTTGGAATTTGGCGGCGACCCTCCGTTCCCGAGATACCCTCGAAAAAGTTGGAAAAATTGATCAATTTGGGTCAAAAAATGACTCTAGCTCAATTTTGACAACGGATTCGAATTCGTCTCGAAAAATTGACTAACTAGCACCAGCCCCGACGCCGTAGCTCTCCGAAAATTTTTTCGCCCCAAAAAATGCATGATGTATAGTATGGAGAAATTTTCAAAATTTGAGAAAATCAAAAATTTCGATTTCATGAGTGTTTCTTACTCAATTTTTCACGCTGAGTTCGAATTCGCTTTTGAATTTGGCGGCGACCCTCCGTTCCCGAGATACCCTCGAAAAAGTTGGAAAAATTGATCAATTTGGGTCAAAAAATGACTCTAGCTCAATTTTGACAACGGATTCGAATTCGTCTCGAAAAATTGACTAACTAGCACCAGCCCCGACGCCGTAGCTCTCCGAAAATTTTTTCGCCCCAAAAAATGCATGATGTATAGTATGGAGAAATTTTCAAAATTTGAGAAAATCAAAAATTTCGATTTCATGAGTGTTTCTTACTCAATTTTTCACGCTGAGTTCGAATTCGCTTTGGAATTTGGCGGCGACCCTCCGTTCCCGAGATACCCTCGAAAAAGTTGGAAAAATTGATCAATTTGGGTCAAAAAATGACTCTAGCTCAATTTTGACAACGGATTCGAATTCGTCTCGAAAAATTGACTAACTAGCACCAGCCCCGACGCCGTAGCTCTCCGAAAATTTTTTCGCCCCAAAAAATGCATGATGTATAGTATGGAGAAATTTTCAAAATTTGAGAAAATCAAAAATTTCGATTTCATGAGTGTTTCTTACTCAATTTTTCACGCTGAGTTCGAATTCGCTTTTGGAATTTGGCGGCGACCCTCCGTTCCCGAGATACCCTCGAAAAAGTTGGAAAAATTGATCAATTTGGGTCAAAAAATGACTCTAGCTCAATTTTGACAACGGATTCGAATTCGTCTCGAAAAATTGACTAACTAGCACCAGCCCCGACGCCGTAGCTCTCCGAAAATTTTTTCGCCCCAAAAAATGCATGATGTATAGTATGGAGAAATTTTCAAAATTTGAGAAAATCAAAAATTTCGATTTCATGAGTGTTTCTTACTCAATTTTTCACGCTGAGTTCGAATTCGCTTTTGGAATTTGGCGGCGACCCTCCGTTCCCGAGATACCCTCGAAAAAGTTGGAAAAATTGATCAATTTGGGTCAAAAAATGACTCTAGCTCAATTTTGACAACGGATTCGAATTCGTCTCGAAAAATTGACTAACTAGCACCAGCCCCGACGCCGTAGCTCTCCGAAAATTTTTTCGCCCCAAAAAATGCATGATGTATAGTATGGAGAAATTTTCAAAATTTGAGAAAATCAAAAATTTCGAATTCATGAGTGTTTCTTACTCAATTTTTCACGCTGAGTTCGAATTCGCTTTTGGAATTTGGCGGCGACCCTCCGTTCCCGAGATACCCTCGAAAAAGTGGAAAAATTGATCAATTTGGGTCAAAAAATGACTCTAGCTCAATTTTGACAACGGATTCGAATTCGTCTCGAAAAATTGACTAACTAGCACCAGCCCCGACGCCGTAGCTCTCCGAAAATTTTTTCGCCCCAAAAAATGCATGATGTATAGTATGGAGAAATTTTCAAAATTTGAGAAAATCAAAAATTTCGATTTCATGAGTGTTTCTTACTCAATTTTTCACGCTGAGTTCGAATTCGCTTTTGGAATTTGGCGGCGACCCTCCGTTCCCGAGATACCCTCGAAAAAGTTGGAAAAATTGATCAATTTGGGTCAAAAAATGACTCTAGCTCAATTTTGACAACGGATTCGAATTCGTCTCGAAAAATTGACTAACTAGCACCAGCCCCGACGCCGTAGCTCTCCGAAAATTTTTTCGCCCCAAAAAATGCATGATGTATAGTATGGAGAAATTTTCAAAATTTGAGAAAATCAAAAATTTCGATTTCATGAGTGTTTCTTACTCAATTTTTCACGCTGAGTTCGAATTCGCTTTTGGAATTTGGCGGCGACCCTCCGTTCCCGAGATACCCTCGAAAAAGTTGGAAAAATTGATCAATTTGGGTCAAAAAATGACTCTAGCTCAATTTTGACAACGGATTCGAATTCGTCTCGAAAAATTGACTAACTAGCACCAGCCCCGACGCCGTAGCTCTCCGACAATTTTTTCGCCCCAAAAAATGCATGATGTATAGTATGGAGAAATTTTCAAAATTTGAGAAAATCAAAAATTTCGATTTCATGAGTGTTTCTTACTCAATTTTTCACGCTGAGTTCGAATTCGCTTTTGGAATTTGGCGGCGACCCTCCGTTCCCGAGATACCCTCGAAAAAGTTGGAAAAATTGATCAATTTGGGTCAAAAAATGACTCTAGCTCAATTTTGACAACGGATTCGAATTCGTCTCGAAAAATTGACTAACTAGCACCAGCCCCGACGCCGTAGCTCTCCGAAAATTTTTTCGCCCCAAAAAATGCATGATGTATAGTATGGAGAAATTTTCAAAATTTGAGAAAATCAAAAATTTCGATTCATATTAGTGTTTCTTACTCAATTTTTCACGCTGAGTTCGAATTCGCTTTTGGAATTTGGCGGCGACCCTCCGTTCCCGAGATACCTCGAAAAAGTTGGAAAAATTGATCAATTTGGGTCAAAAAATGACTCTAGCTCAATTTTGACAACGGATTCGAATTCGTCTCGAAAAATTGACTAACTAGCACCAGCCCCGACGCCGTAGCTCTCCGAAAATTTTTTCGCTTCAAAAAATGCCTGATGTATAGTATGGAGAAATTTTCAAAATTTGAGAAAATCAAAAATTTCGATTTCATGAATGTTTCTTACTCAATTTTTCACGCTGAGTTCGAATTCGCTTTTGGAATTTGGCGGCGACCCTCCGTTGCCGAGATATCCTCGAAAAAGTTAAAAAAATTGATCAATTTGGGTCAAAATATGACTCTAGCTCAATTTTGACAACGGATTCGAATTCGTCTCGAAAAATTGACTAACTAGCACCAGCCCCGACGCCGTAGCTCTCCGAAAATTTTTTCGCCCCAAAAAATGCATGATGTATAGTATGAGAAATTTTCAAAATTTGAGAAAATCAAAAATTTTCGAATTCATTAGTGTTTCTTACTACTCAATTTTTCACGCTGAGTTCGAATTCGCTTTTGAATTTGCGGCGACCCTCCGTTCCCGAGATACCCTCGAAAAAAATGGAAAAATTGATCAATTTGGGTCAAAAAATGACTCTAGCTCAATTTAGACAACGGATTCGAATTCGTCTCGAAAAATTGACTAACTAGCACCAGCCCCGACGCCGTAGCTCTCTGGAAATTTTTTCGCCCCAAAAAATGCATGATGTATAGTATGAAGAAATTTTCAAAATTTGAGAAAATCAAAAATTTCGATTTCAGATTGTTTCTTACTCAATTTTTCACGCTGAGTTCGAATTCGCTTTTGAATTTGGCGGCGACCCTCCGTTCTCGAGATACCCTCGAAAAAGTGGAAAAATTGATCAATTTGGGTCAAAAAATGACTCTAGCTCAATTTTGACAACGGATTCGAATTCGTCTCGAAAAATTGACTAACTAGCACCAGCCCCGACGCCGTAGCTCTCCTCCGAAAATTTTTCGCCCCAAAAAATGCATGATGTATAGTATGGAGAAATTTTCAAAATTTGAGAAAATCAAAAATTTCGAATTCATGAGTGTTTCTTACTCAATTTTTCACGCTGAGTTCGAATTCGCTTTTGGAATTCGGCGGCGACCCTCCGTTCCCGAGATACCCTCGAAAAAGTTGGAAAAATTGATCAATTTGGGTCAAAAAATGACTCTAGCTCAATTTTGACAACGGATTCGAATTCGTCTCGAAAAATTGACTAACTAGCACCAGCCCCGACGCCGTAGCTCTCCGGAAATTTTTTCGCCCCAAAAAATGCATGATGTATAGTATGGAGAAATTTTCAAAATTTGAGAAATCAAAATTTCGAATTCATTAGTGTTTCTTACTCAATTTTTCACGCTGAGTTCGAATTCGCTTTTGAATTTGGCGGCGACCCTCCGTTCCCGAGATACCCTCGAGAAAGTTAAAAATTGATCAATTTGGGTCAAAAAATGACTCTAGCTCAATTTTGACAACGGATTCGAATTCGTCTCGAAAAATTGACTAACTAGCACCAGCCCGACGCCGTAGCTCTCCGGAAATTTTTTCGCCCCAAAAAATGCATGATGTATAGTATGGAGAAATTTTCAAAATTTGAGAAAATCAAAAATTTCGATTTCATTAGTGTTTCTTACTCAATTTTTCACGCTGAGTTCGAATTCGCTTTTGGAATTTGGCGGCGACCCTCCGTTCCCGAGATACCCTCGAAAAAGTTGGAAAAATTGATCAATTTGGTCAAAAAATGACTCTAGCTCAATTTTGACAACGGATTCGATTCGTCTCGAAAAATTGACTAACTAGCACCAGCCCCGACGCCGTAGCTCTCCGAAAATTTTTTCGCCCCAAAAAATGCATGATGTATAGTATGGAGAAATTTTCAAAATTTGAGAAAATCAAAAATTTCGATTTCATGAGTGTTTCTTACTCAATTTTTCACGCTGAGTTCGAATTCGCTTTTGGAATTTGGCGGCGACCCTCCGTTCCCGAGATACCCTCGAAAAAGTTGGAAAAATTGATCAATTTGGGTCAAAAATGACTCTAGCTCAATTTTGACAACGGATTCGAATTCGTCTCGAAAATTGACTAACTAGCACCAGCCCCGACGCCGTAGCTCTCCGAAAATTTTTCGCCCCAAAAAAATGCATGATGTATAGTATGAAGAAATTTTCAAAATTTGAGAAAATCAAAAATTTCGATTTCATGAGTGTTTCTTACTCAATTTTCACACGCTGAGTTCTAATTCGCTTTTGAATTTGGCGGCGACCCTCCGTTCCCGAGATACCCACGAGAAAAGTTGGAAAATTGATCAATTTGGGTCAAAAAATGACTCTAGCTCAATTTTGACAACGGATTCGAATTCGTCTCGAAAAATTGACTAACTAGCACCAGCCCCGACGCCGTAGCTCTCCGAAAATTTTTTCGCCCCAAAAAATGCATGATGTATAGTATGGAGAAATTTTCAAAATTTGAGAAAATCAAAAATTTCGATTTCATGATTGTTTCTTACTCAATTTTTCACGCTGATTCGAATCGCTTTTGGAATTTGGCGGCGACCCTCCGTTCCCGAGATACCCTCGAAAAAGTTGAAAAATTGATCAATTTGGGTCAAAAAATGACTCTAGCTCAATTTTGACAACGGATTCGAATTCGTCTCGAAAAATTGACTAACTAGCACCAGCCCCGACGCCGTAGCTCTCCGAAAATTTTTTCGCCCCAAAAAATGCATGATGTATAGTATGAAGAAATTTTCAAAATTTGAGAAAATCAAAAATTTCGATTTCATGAGTGTTTCTTACTCAATTTTTCACGCTGAGTTCGAATTCGCTTTTGGAATTTGGCGGCGACCCTCCGTTCCCGAGATACCCTCGAAAAAGTTGGAAAAATTGATCAATTTGGGTCAAAAAATGACTCTAGCTCAATTTTGACAACGGATTCGAATTCGTCTCGAAGAATTGACTAACTAGCACCAGCCCCGACGCCGTAGCTCTCCGAAAATTTTTTCGCCCCAAAAAATGCATGATGTATAGTATGAAGAAATTTTCAAAATTTGAGAAAATCAAAAATTTCGATTTCATGAGTGTTTCTTACTCAATTTTTCACGCTGAGTTCGAATTCGCTTTTGGAATTTGGCGGCGACCCTCCGTTCCCGAGATACCCTCGAAAAAGTTGGAAAAATTGATCAATTTGGGTCAAAAAATGACTCTAGCTCAATTTTGACAACGGATTCGAATTCGTCTCGAAAAATTGACTAACTAGCACCAGCCCCGACGCCGTAGCTCTCCGAAAATTTTTTCGCCCCAAAAAATGCATGATGTATATATGGAGAAATTTTCAAAATTTGAGAAAATCAAAAATTTTGATTTCATGAGTGTTTCTTACTCAATTTTTCACGCTGAGTTCGAATTCGCTTTTGGAATTTGGCGGCGACCCTCCGTTCCGAGATACCCTCGAAAAGTTGGAAAATTGATCAATTTGGGTCAAAAAATGACTCTAGCTCAATTTTGACAACGGATTCGAATTCGTCTCGAAAAATTGACCTAACTAGCACCAGCCCCGACGCCGTAGCTCTCCCGAAAATTTTTTTCGCCCCAAAAAAATGCATGATGTATAGTAAGAAATTTCAAAATTTGAGAAAATCAAAAATTTCGATTTCATTAGTGTTTCTTACTCAATTTTTCACGCTGAGTTCGAATTCGCTTTTGGAATTTGGCGGCGACCCTCCGTTCCCGAGATACCCTCGAAAAAGTTGGAAAAATTGATCAATTTGGGTCAAAAAATGACTCTAGCTCAATTTTGACAACGGATTCGAATTCGTCTCGAAAAATTGACTAACTAACTAGCACCAGCCCCGACGCCGTAGCTCTCCGAAAATTTTTTCGCCCCAAAAAATGCATGATGTATAGTATGGAGAAATTTTCAAAATTTGAGAAAATCAAAAATTTCGATTTCATTAGTGTTTCTTACTCAATTTTTCACGCTGAGTTCGAATTCGCTTTTGGAATTTGGCGGCGACCCTCCGTTCCCGAGATACCCTCGAGAAAGTTGGAAAAATTGATCAATTTGGGTCAAAAAATGACTCTAGCTCAATTTTGACAACGGATTCGAATTCGTCTCGAAAAATTGACTAACTAGCACCAGCCCCGACGCCGTAGCTCTCCGAAAATTTTTTCGCCCCAAAAAATGCATGATGTATAGTATGGAGAAATTTTCAAAATTTGAGAAAATCAAAAATTTCGATTTCATGAGTGTTTCTTACTCAATTTCTCACGCTGAGTTCGAATTCGCTTTTGGAAATTTGGCGCGACCCTCCGTTCCCGAGATACCCTCGAAAAATGGAAAAATTGATCAATTTGGGTCAAAAAATGACTCTAGCTCAATTTGACAACGGATTCGAATTCGTCTCGAAAAATTGACTAACTAGCACAGCCCCGACGCCGTAGCTCAGCTCTCCGAAATTTTTTCGCCCCAAAAAATGCATGATGTATATATGGAGAAATTTTCAAAATTTGAGAAAATCAAAAATTTCGATTTCATGAGTGTTTCTTACTCAATTTTTCACGCTGAGTTCGAATTCGCTTTTGGAATTTGGCGGCGACCCTCCGTTCCCGACATACGCTCGAAAAAGTTGAAAAAATTGATCAATTTGGGTCAAAAAATGACTCTAGCTCAATTTTGACAACGGATTCGAATTCGTCTCGAAAAATTGACTAACTAGCACCAGCCCCGACGCCGTAGCTCTCCGAAAATTTTTTCGCCTCAAAAATGCATGATGTATAGTATGGAGAAATTTTCAAAATTTGAGAAAATCAAAAATTTTCGAATTCATTAGTGTTTCTTACTCATTTTTCACGCTGAGTTCGAATTCGCTTTTGGAATTTGGCGGCGACCCTCCGTTCCCGAGATACCCTCGAAAAAGTGGAAAAATTGATCAATTTGGGTCAAAAAATGACTCTAGCTCAATTTTAACAACGGATTCAATTCGTCTCGAAAAATTGACTAAACAGGCACCAGCCCCGACGCCGTAGCTCTCCGAAAATTTTTTCGCCCCCAAAAAATGCATGATGTATAGTATGGAGAAAATTTTCAAAATTTGAGAAAATCAAAAATTTCGATTTCATGAGTGTTTCTTACTCAATTTTTCACGCTGAGTTCGAATTCGCTTTTGGAATTTGGCGCGACCCTCCGTTCCCGAGATACCCTCGAAAAAGTGGAAAAATTGATCAATTTGGGTCAAAAAATGACTCTAGCTCAATTTTGACAACGGATTCGAATTCGTCTCGAAAAATTGACTAACTAGCACCAGCCCCGACGCCGTAGCTCTCCGAAAATTTTTTCGCCCAAAAAATGCTGATGTAATATGGAGAAATTTTCAAAATTTGAGAAAATCAAAATTTCGATTTCATAGTGTTTCTTACTCAATTTTCACGCTGAGTTCGAATTCGCTTTTGAATTTGGCGGCGACCCTCCGTTCCCGAGAAACCTCGAAAAAGTGGAAAAATTGATCAATTTGGTCAAAAAATGACTCTAGCTCAATTTTTGACAACGGGATTCGAATTCGTCTCGAAAAATTGACTAACTAGCACCAGCCCCGACGCCGTAGCTCTCTGGAAATTTTTTTCGCCCCAAAAAATGCATGATGTAAAGTATGGAGAAATTTTCAAAATTTGAGAAAATCAAAAATTTCGCTTTCA